>CAEMYA010000307.1:5901-26531 GCA_903131615.1 Diplodus sargus | reverse complement strand
TAAACCATTATCACTAAAAATCAGAAATGCAAAGGTCACCATTCTTTAGCTGTGCCTCAAGACACAGATTGTGAGACATTGCACAACCCAGACAGCGGTGTTGGCTAAAACATAAAGCTTTAATATTCTATCATGTACTGTTTTATTGTTCCATTGATTCAGCTGTACATTGTTTTCTGCCTTAAAACTACATATTTTTTGACAGTCTTTACATTCAGCTCTGTAGCACCATATTATGTAATAATGCCCCATTATGTAATAATGTAATACATTTCCAATTCATTATGTAATAACACAGCATTTTGTAATAATCTGCCACATTTTGTAATAAAATTCTTGAACGCAATATGTAATAAACGTTGACGCATTTTGTAATAAGTTCTTTCATATTGCATCAGTAATTACAAAATGCAGGTGTTGCACTTTTTTTATCAAGAAAATAAAAAATCTAAATCAAATGAATTCATAGAGAATGTGTTTAAAAGCTCACAGAGACAAAAACTGCACTAAATGAGTGTTACTGACATGAACATTATCGGTCCACTGAAATGTTGGAAGACATACACACATGCAATATGGATTATGTTATGAGAATATTAAACGTGATAGAAAGCAGACAAAACACAAACCAAATATGCAACAGAAAATTTAACATTTTGCCCGTTACCTGTAGTTACAGGATGTGTAAAGCAAACCCTCACAATATATATGAGTGAAAAGTAGTCTACAGACAATAGCTGACAACTTTTTCTTTAAATTCTAGCAAAGAAAAAAGCAACTTGCCCAATACGTTTGAAATTGTTTACTGTAGTAGACTTATATACGGAAGTACCGAAGGGTATTGCTCCCATACCAGAAAACAAAAAATAAAAATCAGTATCACGTTTGAAGTTGTTTACTGTTTACATGATCCAGACTGCATGTGTGTATGTCTTCCAACATTTCAGTGCACCGATAATGTTCGTGCCAGTAACACTCATTAAGTGCAGTTTTTGTCTCTATGAGGTTTCAAACACATTCTCTATGGACTTCTCTATGGTTATATTTGATTTAGATTTGACCAATGAAAAATCCTATTAGTTTTTAATTTTTTGTAATTACTGATGCAATATGTAAGAACTTATTACAAAATGCGCCAAAGTTTATTACATATTGCATTCAAGAATTGTATAACAAAATGTGGCAGATTATAACAAAATATGGCGTTATGACACAATGAATTGAAAATGTATTACATTATTACATAATGGGGCATTATTGCATAATGTGGCACTACATGCTCACTTTCACAAACTTTGAGGCAAAAACATTTAGGCACATTACATAGACTTTTGCCTGGTTTAATGCTTTTCTGTACACATGGTGGTGCAAAAGAAAAAAAGGTCAGCACAACTCAATTGTCTAGTCAACATTGTGAACGCTGACTGCACTCAGCAGGGCTCTTGTTCAGGATAAGGGTATGATGAAAGCTGCCTCAATGGCTCTGTGGTTCTGGTACAGATGTAGTCTCCCCAAATGTTCCGTCTCTCAATGATGAGGCCCTTACCAATCTGTGATGGATCCGTGCTGGGACCTAGTCATGTCCTTGACTGGAAAGAGATCCTCTATGATCTCAGTTGTTTTTTTCTTTTTGTTATTGTAGTGATATATAGTAAATGTAATTTCTCATGCTGTCAGATTACTGCTAGACCTCAGTATGCAGAAAACCATTAAATATGGATTGAAGCAGAATAATTTCTTCAGTAAATATGTTTTATGAATTGTAGAAATCATTACATAAATCGATTTTCAGCCACACTAGTAATGTAGCAACAATTTCAAAAATATTTGCATCTCTCTACTGTATAGACAGCCCACTTTAATGCACGGGCCATCTTTGCAGCAGCGAAGTACTTCTCTAATTAAAAGTACCTCAAAAGTAAAAGTAAGCTACTCATTAAAGGTGCACTATGTAGTTTGGGGGATCTGGAAAGATATATATATATAAAGACTGATTTTATATTCCTAAACAAACTAAATAAACACAATTCCTTTGACATTTTAAACAATCAAGTCAATCAAACAATATAGTGGAATAAAAGTATAGTATTTTCATCTGAGATGTAATGGAGTAGAAGAATAATAATATCCTGTAGACAATTTTGTGAGGGACCTGCGATCTCATGGCAACTACCTGCAATTGGATGAATGGGCCTGTTTACAGTGGTATCCAGGCACACTCCCAGAAGATGATGGGGACTCCCAGTGGCTGGAAGTCGTCTGGGAACCAGCTGGAAGTCGACTGTCAGGGGAAAGCGCCACTGATTGGAAAGGGAAAATTGAGCTGGCCGTAACTGTACTCCATGCTAAAAACAGCCATTGCTGTTTACGATTGGAGAAGGCAGGGAAAGTGCTTAGGTTCAATTGAAAGGTGTCTTTCTTTCCATCGAAAAAACGTTGTCAACAGAATTACACAAAATTTCAGAATTCGAAACTTGGATTGGATGGAAGATGAATCTTGGCCCAGACTAGACCCCATTCAGTTTTGGTGCAGATTCAGATACAGGGACGGATTCGGGCATTGTTTTTTTTAATTTCTTAATTGTTTTTACTTTTTTGAAAAGACATCGGATTTGATGTTATCATGAACTCAGCTGGCTTGATTTTTTTGATAACCTGCACCATATCAGAGGGGGAAAAAAGAGAAGGTCCTGTGTTGGGCTCCCCAGTGACAGTCCACCTCACAGGACTGATGTAGGTTCGACAGGAAGTTTTAGAGGAGGTGGCTAAACTGACATCAAAGCAGAGTGTGTATCCTGGCTGGCCCTCCAGTTTGGTAGGAATAGCAGGAGTCTAGGAGTCAGAGAAGGTGTTGGAGCTGGCACAGCAGCAGAATATGGTTGTTGAGATGCTGGTTACTCTGCCCGTTCATCCAAACTAATGATAACGGAAGGTCTAACAGGGATCCGATGAGCAGGTGGAAGGGGATCTCCAGCAGATTGTTGTTCCTTTCCAGAAGAATTGGAGCATAATCCGGCTTCTGACTGGTTAAGTGTCCCCCTAGTGGTGCGGGGGCCCTAAGCACCCGCGTAGTCCGCATATAGCAAGAAACGGCTCTGGGTGTCACCAATAACCAATATTGACAATAACAGTGAAATTAAATTCACTTCAATTTTCAATTTTCCAGAGAAAAAGCAAAATAAACCACCTAAAAAGAGGCTCAGCTAAAAAAATCTATAACAGTTCAAGTGTACGTTGTAAAGGGAAAATTCACACCGCTTCACATCGCCGTCAGACCGCGCTTTCTTTTGGTACTACATTTTCTCAACCGCAGAACCCCCATATCCCTACGCATGAGCGCTAATGCGGAGGGACACGGAGAGTTAAGTTTCGTTTTTTTTCCGAAAGTAAACCACTCCTCCAGCAGCTGGGCCTCGCGCTGTATTCTGCCGCTCGCAGATCAGCTGTTGCCCAGTTACGCTAGTGCGTAGGGATACGGGGGTTCTGCGGTTGAGAAAATGTAGTGCCAAAAGAAAGCGCGGTCTGACAGCAATATGAAGCGGTGTGAATTTTACCTATACGACATACACTTGAACTGATATAAATTTTTTAGGTGAGCCTTGTTTTAGGTGGTTAATTTCGCTTTTTCTCTGGACCCCTTTCACTGCAGTACAAAGCTGAGCGTCTGGCTGGAGCGGCTCTCTACTTCTCCAAACTGAGGCTGCGCTGATCGTGATTACGGTAGGAAACAGATCGACTATAGATATGTACTTTATACGACCCCACTTCAAAAAACCCGAACTATCCCTTTAACATGATGGACAGCTGTTTATATCTCACTTCCAAATGATAAACAATGAAAAGCATGACAACACAGGCCCTGTAACTTAAACAAGCAAGTGAGAGTATAATATGTAGTGAAGTAATCATTTTAACCCAGAGTATGATATATTATTTCTTTGACATTTCATGACAGGAGTTCTTGGAACTTGTGTGTCACAAGTCAGGATATAAAAGAAAGTAAAATGACCTCACCTCATTTTGTTCACAATATAGACTCTTTCATCTTCAAAGCTCTCAGCATAATAGTTTGGCTGAAGTTAATGTTTGTGGTTTATCTTGTAATAAGATAACCCTAACCTTAACCCACATTGAGCAGTCATGACCACCTTCAAGATATGGCCTCAGGATTGGCCCTACATCATACCAACCAAATTTCGCAAAAATCGATGTAGCCGTTCAAGAGATATAAACTTCCCATATTTTATAGCCCCCTAGCGGCCAAAATTCGCCAAATTCGGCTCATCCCTTCCGTGTGTCATGGCAACCAAGGATCTCAAATTTGGTGTTAACAGCATTTAGTTTGACCGAGATATGAAACAGTTTACATTTTTATAGCTAGCTACAGAAATTTGTTAGTTAATAATTTGCAAATTTTTTGACACAGCAAAATTCTTTTGATAACTTTAGATCAAGTCCAGCTGAAGAGTGTACGTGCCAAGTTTCACACAGATCGGACAAAATCCCAGTTTGAGGAGTTTGGAAAAATAGGTTTTCCAGTTTTTGCGATTTGGCGGAAAAACTTTCTACGCGGGAGTGGGCATGGCCAATTGCAAAGTGATTCAGCTCCATTCGGGGAATCTGCTGGATACAAGGTTTTTGAATGTGCGACATACTGTGTGAGAGTTATAGGCAAAAAAGCGCTGGCCTAGCTTATAGCGCCCTCTGCCGGCGAATATATGTAGTTTTTGGTGTCTGAGCTACGTGCAGGAGTCTGGACCAACCCTCCAAATTGCACCACCCTCCCTTGCACGGTTTAGCCTGCAGCACCACTTTTAGTGGGAGAAAAATAATCTTTACATTACAATAGGGTTCCTAGCACCGCTGGTCCTAGGAAACGCGTCTGCTTGCATACGCACTCCCTCGGCCCCTCGGGCTTGGCCCCCTAATTACGCTCACAGCAGTGAGTGACCCAGCTGTATGCGTATCGTTGACATGGAGACAAGTTCCGGTATACACGGGGGCCGCCTATTGAGGACTGCTGGTCTAAAACAATGCTTACGTAGGTGGTACATGTCAAAGTAACATCCACATAGAGGATTCCCAGCAGAACATAGCCCAAAGCATCACACTGCCTCCGCCGGCTTCCTGGTGCCATGTGTTTCCCAGGTAAGTGATGCACAAGGCCATCCATGTGATGTAAAAGAAAATGCTATTCATCAGACCAGGCCACCTTCTTCCATTCCTCCGTGGTCCAGTTCTGATGCTCACGGGCCCATTGTAAGCAGTGGACAATGGTCAGCATGGGCACCCTGACTGGTCTGCAGCTCTGCAGCCCACTACGCAACAAATTGCGATTCACTGTGTATTCTGACACTTTTCTATCAGAACCAGCATTAACTTCTTCACCAGCTTGAGCAACAGCAGCTCATCTGTTGGGAGAAACACGGCCAGCTTTCGCTCCCCATGTGCCATGTGTCAATGAGCCTTGGCCGCCCACGACCCTGCCGCCGGTTCTCCGCTGTTCCTTCCTTGCACCATTTTTGATAGATACTGACCACTGCAGACCAGGAACACCCCACAAAAGCTGCAATTTTGGAGATGCTCTGACCCAGTCGTCTAGCCATCAGAATTTGGTCCTTGTCAAACTAACCCATATTCTTATGCTTGCCCATTTTTACTGCTTCTCACACATCAACTTCACGTTCACTTGCTGCCTAATATATCCCACCCACTAACCAGTGCCATGATCAAAAGATAATCAGTGTTATTCATATCACCT
The DNA here is from genome assembly GCA_903131615.1 of Diplodus sargus. Classification (NCBI taxonomy): domain Eukaryota; kingdom Metazoa; phylum Chordata; class Actinopteri; order Spariformes; family Sparidae; genus Diplodus; species Diplodus sargus. Next base: position 20,770 of record CAEMYA010000307.1, on the reverse strand, counting down.
GTCAGTGGTCATAATGTTATGCCTGATTGGTGTAGATGCCAAGATGAGGAAGTTCACCCCCACTAAGTAAATCTAACAGGTGAATATTTTAAGCATTTTCAAATATCTGCTTGAGGAAACGTGAGCCGATGAAGTACAAACATGCTCATGTTTAATATTTCCTATGACTCGTTATTATGTCTTTTAACTTTCTGTCTGCACCCAGAAGTGGTAATGTGTGGCATTGTTTTCTTGTGATTATCTTGCACCTACATTTCAGATAATATCTGATCTATCCTATAATCTAGCATCAGGCAGTAAAGCCTGACAGAGCTAGATGGAAGACTTGCTATAACCAGCAATAGTAGCTAGATAGAGACACAAATGGTCAGGCCACACATAAGGTCAATATGCTGGCAGTACGTCTAGGCCTATCTACACACAAGTACAGTACAATGCATGATTTTACTTTAATCTATGGATGTGAAGAAAACATTTTTTTCTTTAGCGAATTTGCCTCAGCAAGTTACTGATCTTGGTGTCAGCAGTGACTAAAGCTGTGACACATAACTGTTCCAAAGAGACGTTTATATCTGCTCTGCAGCGTCAGCAGGAAGTGATCATATTTGGAACTGGGTCCTTAACCCTTAACTTTCCCATTCTTTCGGCAGCAGTGTCACATCTGGATGTTTGTCTTTGTTTGCATCCTTTAAATTATTTTGAGTAACTGTATGCCACACTTCTCCAATGCAGGGATCATTCTGTTGTCAATGTGAATTTGTGTTGTTATTTTGGGTAACTGATGAATAGACATGGATGACAGGTTACAGTTAGCTTTTGGGACAGCATGCTTGGATGAGTCCATTATGTCAATGGTTATGCAGGGCCTGTAACGATAGAGACTGACTGCAGTCATCTGAGCTTGAACTGGAGTGGCAGGCTCTCACACGGTCTTTATCTGACCTGGATCCAAAAGGCTCTGAAGACTGAAACCATGCCTTGGTTTTTTTCCCAGTCATTTTACAATGCAAACCTTCTGTAATACCCACAGAAGCCAAGGAATGAACGGAGAGCAGTGATATTCTCAGGATGTGGCCAAGACTTAACAGCTTCAATCTTTGAAGACACAATGTGTTCAAAGTTTTCCAAAAGACCTTCAAATCAATGTACACGATACATCCCGGAGGTTAATTTCACCCACAGTTCTCTAGATGACATGTTGAAATGTGGCCAGTGCTCCACTAACTCCATTGTAACACAATGTACGTCACTGATGTCATGTTTCATGTCGCAAATGTGCCAAAAACAGTTATAACAGAGGAGAAAACAACAATAGACCCATTTGTGAAAGAAACGTCTGTAAAACGCAGGATAAATTATGGCAGAAAGTTTTAGAAACAGTCAACTCAAAACCCTCTGTCCAGTGGCTTCTGAGAGATGAGGAAAACCCATTCTGAGGCTTCATACATGTGCAAAAAAAACAGTATACCCCAGCAGCAGCAATTCCTGAGCAACTCTACTGCAGCAGCATGTGTTACAGGAGGCACACTATTAATACATTTCACAACCCCTATAATTTCCCCGTCTGTTGACCATAAATGTTCATATTTTCTAAAGTTTTCAGTCCAGACTCACTGAGAAGCTTTGTGAAAATCACATGGTTCCCACATGCATTCAGTCAGTTTTCTGCCAGTTGAGCGAAAGTTACAGCTAGCTAGCTAGCAACAGCCTACAGTCCAAATGTAGCTATAGCGTTTGTGCTAATTTAGCAACATTACAAGGCGTGTCCATCCAAGATGATCCGACACACATGGGTTACAATATGATTCAGGGACTATTCTTTTTATTTGGGTACTATTCAATACAATTTGCTATGATTTGATCTGATCGCTTTGTTTCGGTACGATAAGATACAATCTGATGTCATTTTTTGTTTCACGCAGACATTCATTTTCTATTATAAATTGGAATGAGCAAATCCATAAAAGTGCCATTGCTTCCTTTTAAGATGATGTTTCATAAAAGACCAGGAACGACCCCGGGGTCTTATGTTTTTCTTACTATAATGCATGTCTTTGTCTTAATCTGCTTACACCTCATTGTATAAAAAACACGCCTGTTGTCTCATCCTGGATCCGAGGAACAACTATCCTGTGAGCATGGTGTCTGTGAGCTGGATCTGTCTTCATTGGACCTCTCTGAACTCGATGTCTCTGAATGTCTGTATCCTCTGCTTCCTGATAATAATCAGTGTATAAAATCACTCCTGTGATTAACAGTTATAAATGTTTACTGCTAAAAACAAACTCAAAATTTGGATTATATTAACAGTGTGCACTGTGCAGGAGCTGTCGGTAGACAGTAAACAGAGTCGTATGGTTAAATTCAGTACACACTTTCAGTAGAAGATGATAGTTAACAGTGTGCAATACTACCAGCAGTCACAGAATAAAGCTAACGATAACATGTTCAAAATCAGACAGGTCTTGAGTCCTTAAAATCATCTGTAGATGCTGTGTTTACCCTAGAAAACGTGTTTAAAATCTGTGTCTTTATCTCAATTTAGTTTATAAGGTGAGAGCGAATGAGGCCCATCCTACATCTGAACAGTCTGGTGAGGGATAGACCCACTAGCGACAGCCTTATGGGGTTTCTCCACGGGTACTTTGGGGTGTGCCGAGTCAAACTGATCTGGACTGATTTGCAATTCCATTACCAGTTTTAACTGGCCCCATTGAGCCAATCTGCTTCTGGGATGGACCCTCTCTGGAAGGATCCAACCTGCACCCACCCTGTATCTCAAGCAGGCTGCAGTGGCACTTAACGTTTCTTCTATCTTTCTTTAAAATCAGTAATGTCAAATTCTACATTTTATTCTGTGCATAGGAATAATTCAATCAGTAAGTGTATTCAGATAAGATAAGAAGCAGTGTATATCTTAGATTTGTTACTATAGCTAACAAAAGAAGCTTTTTATAAAATTAAACATTCATACTGTAAGTATGTTGAAGGTCTCAGCATAGAAGTCATATAACTCTCAGTAATTTAACTGCTCCAGAGTAACAACAACTACAAAGCAAGATCAGTGGGTTAGCAAGATATGTGTCACGTTTATAGTGTCACAAAGGTGGCTGTCTTTTAAGCTGGTTAGATCACCTCGATAACGTATGCTCCAGACCTCACCTGGTCCAAACCAGGCTATGATCATCATCAAGTTTGGTTTGAAATTGGCTCAAAAGCTCCTTTCACTAATAAGCTCCTTTGGAAATAGCATCCCTCTACAATCAATTCTAACCAGCCATGGAATGCATTATATATGTATGCAAACTTGTTGAGCTGTAATGTTACATTAATGCTGGCAGAGTGTAAACAGCAGCAACAACGTTGGTGCATGCAAACAAAATAGGTAGACAAAAATTACACAAAAAAATGCAATAGCAATTAGGCAATAACAGTACACATGCAGCAGGCCTATGAACGGTTGTACTTGAACTAATAGTGTAATACTATAATAAGACACTTGTGGCAACAAAGTCAACAGCGTTTAGTGTAAAAGTAATAGTACCATCAGCTATAAATGATGCTGAGACTGAGTGCAGAAAAATACATCAAATAGATGGACAACATCTTGCTACTCTTGAGGTATAAAATCAGGAATAGATAAATACTTTTACTGTCTATCTATCATGAGGATAATATATAAGTAGTAAATATAACACTATTTGTTTCAGTGGTTGTCAGATAACTGAGACACTGAGAAGTTGGCTGAAAAGACAGGAAGTGAGGCATCCGGCTCCGCCTAGTCTAATTTTGTTTGCTGTCATACTGAGCCCCACTGTAATTATCAAACTGAACGGTGCAGACCATAATTGCTTTGTTTTTCAATTATTTCACAAGAAACTAGTAATTTACTTCATTCTATTAAAATATGGCAATTAGACATTATAATTACAGTTTTCACTGTATCACTTTTTGCTGTCAGTGGAAATATGTAATATCGCTATTAGGGGAGAGTGGGGACAGTTTGATATTGCCATACAGATTTATTGCTGGATTGTTTTATCTGCCTCAATTCCACTGATATTCTTCACTTATTAGCTAAAAAAAAAAAAAAAAAACTAAACAAGCCTGAGGCTGGAACGGTAAAATAATGCTACATTCATTACAAGCAGATGCTGGATTGCAAGATTTGATATTAAGACTGTGCTCTCAGTGAACATTTGATACCTTCTGTAACAACAGTTTTGCATCTTGCTAGATACTTTAAGTAATGACATTTCCTAATCATATTAATAGAAAACTGGGATCTCAGTTAGTTGTTTAGTCTGTGTTTCACCACTGATGCTCTGATACCAAGGTTTATCTAGCTGTCAGCCATTTAAATGAAACTTGGCTGATTTTCAACCAGCTTTGTATGATTACAATATTGGTAGTACTAGTGCAGTGCCTGTAGGAAATATGTATTCCTATAGAAAAGTGGGAGGTTAACTAGCTTTTTCATGGATGGCCAAATGAGGCTGTGTTTGAAGGTGGGATGTCAGGGATATTTATGTTTGTTGTGAAATCCAATATTCCAGGGTATAATTGGCAGTTTTTGACTATTTTTGATATTGCCATTATATTTCACCTTAAAAACTATTTACTTGGTGTCATTATTTTCCGCACAACCTCACATGTGTGACTGTACAGTTATTTTTTATTTTGACATACTGACATACGCATTTTGACATACACAATGGACCTAAAATCACAAAAAAAACATAAAATCAGAGTAGAAAAAGTTAGATTTTTTTACTGTGAAAACCACAAATATGTTTAACAAACCATTTATCACTTATAATGCAAATATAAATTGTTGTTTGCTAAATATGTGCATACATTTAAAAAATGTACAAAGTTATATGTAACTATTTACATTTAAATGCAGGCAATGCTCAGGTCTGCCTGAGCTGCTTCCAGCTGAAGGAAGAGCTGCACTGCCTGCTCCACATTCAGCATCTCCTCATTGTTTTGACTCATTAAGCAAAAAAACAACTCCACTACACACTAAACACACTACACCAAACACTACATACCACACTAACTATACACTCCAAACACGCTAAATGTCACAAATCTCTTACCTCTCAATATCGCTGTCTCTATCGCTGTCTCTACACCGCCTCCCTCCCTCCTACAACTTCCCGTTCCTCAACAACCAAACTTGCTGCTTGGACACTTTCGTGACAAAAGCCCGTTTTTACCGTCTTCCTGCACCAGACACAAACAAAACATGACAGCAATGTTCGTGATGTGCTGGTGCGTACAGCCCGTCGACTCGGGAGGTGGCCCGTGTGTGTGGGCTAGCAGCTAGCTACACACGAACATCCACAGATTCCAATTCCACTTTGTTGCCCTGGTGGATCCGGATCTCCTCAGACCCGAAGAGACTTGGTTCGGACTCGTTTTGTCTCATTAATCCACAACAGTCAGTTTAGATGCACAGAACAGAACGGGACCGAACCGCCGGCAAAATCCCGGTCCAGCTCGCGCCGCTGCAGGTATAAATCAACTTGTTTCTTAAGGTATGTCGTGGGCTTGAGCTCTGCAGTGATTGGCTCTGGTGCGCACGTGGCTATGGTGGCTACGGTTGGCAATGCTAGTGTGGCGATTGACCAGTTGAACTGCGAGTAGCAGATCTAGAGAATTTATATAACACAAACAACGCCACCTTAAGACTTGCACCTAAAGAGTATACTCCTTTAACTTTAATTTCTATGAGGGTTTCCCAAAAAAACACCTACACACAGGTTCGTACACAAATGAATACAGGCATGATGTAAAATAATTTAACAATCTTTATTACTCACAATAAAACAATTTCACTTCATCAAATTATGTCTCTAAAACATTTATATAGTTATCTTCTTTAATCTCGAACACAAGTGATGTTCCACCTACACCAATACAGTGGTTCAATTAGGACGCGAAAGGCAGACCACCACAGCTAGCTCTGGCAGAGCACTCTCACTGCAAACTTAAAACAGAAGAAGAGAAACCATACAAGAGGTATTCATTTGGCAGGTCCTCCACTATAACTACTGCAGTAACCCCTCCCACCCCCACGAACGTCTCACGATCTGATTGGGCGGAGCACACTTGAACTCAACTACACATCTTCAAAGGCCATCGATACGAGGGAAAAGCAGAGCGGCTAATTATTGGTTAGCTAACTAGCAAGGCAAGGCAAAAAAATAAATAAAGAAAAGAGGTTAGAGGCAAGGCAGGGCAAACAGCAGCCCCACACCAGACAAGCTTTAAAAAGGAACAAAGTCAACTGTTAGTGACAACACCTAACCACACTAGCAGTAACAATAGCATTTAGCTTATTACATTAGTTACCTGTGTCACGCACACATTGGAGCTTGTAGCTGCTAGCTGCTAGCACACCACCTCGTCGCAACACGCTAACCTACAATAGAGGACCGTCAGCACAGCATCGTATTACATCTTCACAATATAACACAATATAAACCATCCGGTTACACTTGCGGAACTGGAAAAGCATTTATGAAATAATTTATTTACCGTTATCATTGCAGTCCAAACACATCCGACGTCACACACCCTTAAACCACGCAGCAGCCATGTTGTAAGTCTCAGGTCAGTCTGATCCGCAAAGAAATTTCTCACACACACACACACACACACACACACCTTGCTTTTATAGAGAGATTTGCAAATTAACATGGGCAAACAAGATTTTAAGGTTGTTGTATCAACATAATTGATTGTTGCGCTGCATTCACAGACACAAAGAGTGCAGTCTGATCAAGAGTTGCAACTCATCTCTCTCCCTCCCTCTCTTGGATCGAGTGAGGGGCGTCTCACCAACTGTGATTAAACTGTAGGCAGAGCTGATAAACTATAACCAAGATTATGTTACTACACTGTCTTCTGTCTTTCTTTCTTTGTCTAAGTGCATTGCCTTTTTACGGGGCTGAACTCAAAATCTCACGAAACTTTAGACAAAATTCAAAAGTGGTGGAAATTTAAGTATTTTACGGGTTTTTAGCATGGGAGGGGCATAATGACTAGCCAGAGCCCCATAAATGCAGCACCTGAGACTTCTTTTACCAACATGTATGAAATTTGGTCCACATCTGCGCAACAAAGGTCAGTGATTAACCTTGAAACAGGAGCTGATGTAATTCCACTGTACATGGTGAAATCAGCACCTAACACATTCAATAAGGCTCCTGGCCTGAACACATTACCATCTCAAATTTCCACCTAGTGCAGTGATTCTTGAGATAAGGTTCAAAACAGGTTTTGATTTTCATAAAAAATATTTGGATCATTTCTAAAATATATGAATACATTTTTGTCAAATAATGCTAATGTTTTGCTTCAACCTCCCAGTTGTAGATTTTTTATGCAAATTGTATGTTTGCTGGATCACCACTTGATTTTTGTTGACACCATCAGACATAAAAATATTTCTTAAAATTATTTGAAATGATCTTATCTGAAATAATTCACTCATTAGTTTACCTAGTTCCCCTAGTGATGCACACAGGTCTTTAAATCAATAAAATTACATTTTTAAAGCCAAGGAAGTCAACATTTAGAATGCTGAATGTGAGTAGAATTGAAATCGTATCATGAATTACATTTGTCTTTAACCGTCAGATTTAACAGTGACATTTTTAAGCATTAAAAATACACATGCAAATTGGAAATGCGTTAGTCTCTGAACAAATGCCCTTCAAGGAAAAAAAAAGGTGGAAATACTAGCACATTTCTCCTTATATCACACAGGATTCTCACAGGAGCCATCTTGTGTATCATCTGTTGGTCATGGTCCAGCCAATCTATATAAATACATACTAGATTGCAGAAAATTGTACTCAAATGTTGACTTTTGGTCATTTTTGAGTTGACACACTATGGTTGTGACATGTGCATATTAGTAAATAGATATGAAAAACAAAGTATTATTAAGAACTTACTAGAGCTAAAATTTCCTCATGTCACCAGGAAGACCAAGGAGGAAGGAAAGGGGTCCTTTGAGTTATAGCTGCCCTAAATAATTCTAATTTTTTTTCCCAATTTAAAAAAGTCTGATGGTGTTGACGAAAACTCAGGACGCATTTTCAATTTACCAGAGAGTACATTAAAATCATTTCAAAATTATTATTTTTTTATGTTTGTGAAATAAGTACCACTTAATTTACACATGATATTGATGAAGTTCAATTTTATATTACTTTTTGGACTTTTTAATGCATTATGTTGTGATGAGACCTGTTTTCAAACATGGGTTTTTGTAGGCACTGGTCCCATATCGTATCATTTAGAATAAAAACAAACGTTAGATTAGGCAACATCAAAGCATACTTTGTGTTGCTACCCTTGTCCTGTTTATGATTTTGGTTAGGTTTTTTAAAATATATTATGCATATTTTAAGCTAAAAACTGTGATTTATATCACAGACATGTTTTGTCCCAAGTCTCAAGAATCACTGAGTGGCAACTACAACCCGACATGCATAGGGGTGCAAGTGCCTATTCATCCTGCTTGCATTTTTCAGAGGCTACACATATTAAAAGCTCACCAAACTTTACAAGCATCAGGCGTGATGAAATGTTATGCTTGATAGTGTTCTCACTAGTCTACATGGTCGAAGCTGCACAAAATGTAACTATCTATGATGTAAATCATAGTTCCCCATAGTGGCAGCAGAGAATGACATATTTTAACAGTGAATTACTTTTCCTGGCTGGATGACGAAATCTGCCTCAAACATGGTGAGAAAATAGTGACAAGATAAAACCTTGATGATGCTATATTGTGAGTTTTCATTAAAAGGGCGTGGCAGCATCCCGAATGCAGATATGGGGCCATGAAAAAGGAAGTTGCTGTAACTCCACTGTACATGGTTAAATCTGCCCCAAAACTTCACATTTTAGTTAAGTTAATTCCAGCCTAAAGACATTGACATGCCAACATTATGTTGCAGTAGCACCACCTTACATTTTTCTACACTTCTCACGACAGTCCTGTGGCACATATTGACGCGCATATATCACACCTACATCTATGAACCAGTCTCTTGGTGACACTGCCTCAACAGGAAGTTGGCCATTCCAAATTTGTTCTGTTCATTTTGTGGTGTTTTTTGACAAACTCCTCTTACAGCTTGACTCAATCAACTTCAAATTTTCATCGGGCAATCTAAACATCTTTGTGATAAAAAGTTATTTAAAGCTCCAATCTGCCCCAAACTTCATATATTTGATAATTGTCCGGTCCTGAAGACAGTAATATGCAAATGTTCAGCTACAAAAATCTTGATTCAGACAAATGATTTTAAATTCAAAGATGCACACTGTAACTAGGCTTATTGTGTACATGTTGGCTTTAGGATATTGAAGAAATCTGACTGAAAGCTGTGTGCACAGGATTGCTAAGGTGAAGAGGAAAATGCTGCACAAGCATCTTGTCTCCACAGCCGCTATATGATCAACACTGGTCTTTGCGGTTTACTATCCTCAAATCCATTTGTATCTGACATTAAAGCAAGGAAGATGTGGGTGCATGACATGATCTATAGGAGACAAAAATATTGTGAATATTATCGCCTAGACCAGGAAAAAGAAAAAGAACAAAAATGAAGCACCGGCGCCTTTCCAAAATGTTGCAAGACTTCGACTGGAAGCACTCGTAAAAAAGACGCTAGGTGCGGCACCCTTTCTCTAAGAGGCCGCCTGCTGTCGTAGAACATTGCTCCTTATTGGGAACAATTGAAAAAGCTGGAAAAAATAGAAAAAAAAATGCACTGTGAGAATTGTTCTGATTATTTTCTCAGGCAAATTTGTTTTTTAACTCAGCCTTCTTTTTATGTTTCTCTCACCAAAAGTGAATGTCTGAGCTGTGAGATCATTGAGTTGATCCTGGTGTGAGTGTCAGACTGAAGTGGGGACACCAAACTTTCACACCAAATGTGACCTTACACATTCTCTCAGCGGCTCAGTAACACCACAGCACTTCTTTGGAGGTGCCTATTCTGTTATTGTAAGTGATGCATTAGGGGAAAATCTGGATTAATGAAAATAAATATTTGGATCATTCTTGGAGTGAGGTGGCAGTAGGAATAACCATTATCCTCATGGTTAAACCTTTTGGCAGTGGACTAATGATGAGATCCCATTGCTGGGTAATGAGAATGAAAACTTTAATGGACGGCAGGCAAAGCTCTCTCTTTGACTCTACGTAACATTTATGTATGGAGCTGCATGACTGAGAAACACAGGTCCGATTGATGGTCAGATGGAGGCTGATCGTGAAACCTTTGTTTCAGGTGGGAAGTAACACTGTACACTGTAAAAAGTGATGGAAACAACTATATTTTCTGAGATTTAATTTAAATATACAACATGGTTTCAGAATTCCGGCTTCTCCTTGTGACAGCTGCTACTCTGTATACTTTAATGGTTTTCTTTACAATTTCCGAAAAGTCCAACAAGATTGAAGCTAAAAGATATCTCCTACATCTCACTTCATAGTTTTCCTCCTCTAAGCTGCCTTTGTTCATTTTCTCTCTTCTTCAGCTCTCAGGTGGGTTCTGAATGACTTTCTCCTCTCTCCCTTCCTCCCCCCTTCCTTCCCAGTTGTAAAAAGGCTATTCCATACATGTATCTTCTGCTACCCCTTTCTCTGCATAGGACAAAGTTGAAGCAGAGTTTATGGCAAAACTGAACTCTGGAATGATATTAATCCATGTGATATTGAATATTAAAATAATGATAATAATTAGCAAGTGTATTTATAACATCATGGCTTCCCACACTTGAAAAGGGAAGGACTTGACCAGACTCAGGATTTCACTTTGACCAGTTCAAGGAAGGTGAAAAACCTTTAAACATACAAAAATAAAACAATGCAAATTAAGTTCAGTACTTTCCATTAAATACAACAAGTACATTTAAATTAGGCAAAAGGTAAGTATATTAAACATACATTAACCAATATTTAATCAAACAAGGCAGATAGGCAAATACTGTGTAAATTAAGCATTTAATAAAGAGAAAACCAGTTCTACTTTTGGAACCATTTACTTTCAAATTAACCTAAATTAAATCAAGCATCGTAGATAAATTAGCATAATGTTTTCTGAACAGAAATATTCTTAGTCTTCTTATGCACAAACTCAACTACTCCTTGCATTTCAACAACAAAAATTCACCACTCTAATACTTATAGGCTCAGGTTACTTGTGAAATAAGACAAATGCCTCCACATTGTATTTCTTCTTCTAGTAGTTATCTTGAAATGAGGAAGCAACATTGCAGCCTTTTTTGCCCCAGTAAATAAAAAAGTGACAGAAACATATCAAGGTATTTAGAGAGCTGAGGAGCTAGAAGAGGGAGAGCCAGAGGAGTTGGTGGAGGTTGGAGAGAAGGCTGGTGATGAAAGTGAGGGCACTGACACAGAGAGGGACATTCCAGAGGGTGAGGATGAAGAAGAGGGTGAGGAGGACAAAACAGACAGGGACAGAGAGAGGAACAGCTGGAGGGACAGCAAGACAACAGTAAATAAATGTTGTTTATAGTTGTGCCCAATGTTTACTGTGCATCTTTTCACAGATATCAGCAAGTCCAAGAACGATGTAGCAGTACAGCCTAAGTTGAACATATTCTCAACCACTTTGATGGGGGACAGGAGACAGAGCTTTAGGCCAACTGGTATGAGGGGATCAGGGGTCCATGCCCACCTTTTGCAGCATTGCCCTACTGTATTTAATTTCTAATTTTTGATGGCCCTACCTCATTGTTACAATCGATGCACTCTTTCTATTCTAGACTATATGATTAGTCTGATACAGAGTAAGCCACTTGGAATAAGTATGTTTTCAGGCAAGATTTAAAAGTGGAGACAGTGTCAGAAGTGCGAATGTCTGGTGGGAGAGGGTTCCAGAGGCTGGAAGGCCACGATATGGTTGATTTTGCATAGATGCAAGTATGCCGACCGGGCAACATTATTGATTTGGGCTTCGAAGGTTAAGGTGCCGTCTGACACCCGGGTTCTTTACCTGGGGTGATGGTGGGACAGTGGAATTGTCGATGGACATGGAGAAGGGGCTGTGCTTTGCAAGGGTGGATCTGGTACCAACAAGGAGGACCTCGGTTTTGTCACTGTTAAGTTTAAGGAAGTTGTTTGAGAACCATGATTTAATTTCCTGTAGGCAGTTGGATAAAGCTGTGGGTGATAGCGTGAAAGTCGGCTTGGTGGAGATATAAAGCTGGGTATCGTCAGCACAGCAGTGGAATCGAATATGAAATTTCCTGAAACTGTGTCCAAGGGGCAGAGGGTAAAAATCCAATGTAGTGGATTCTGCAGGCGGAGTGAGGTGTCCAGACTGAGGATTCTGGAGAAATGCCCAGCTCCATAGCCAAGGGCTGGCAGAGGTCCGCTGACCCAGACATCCTGAAGAGGAGCTGAGCTGAAGAGGGCATTAAAGTCCTTTTTAGTCAGTTCCGACTGCCAATGAGCCGTGTCATTGGTTCTGATAGAACTAGAACCCGGTTAATAGATGGTGGGAGAGAGCACAGTTGGTCAGGAAGCTTATCGAGGATAACTGGCACTGTGGCTCCAGGAGAGCAGTGTGTGGCTGCGTTGAAAAACTGAATCTTCCTAGTGATTGAGTCTCCTATGATGACTGTGGTAGGAGCGAAGAGAGGATGAGGAGACGATGGCTGTGGGCTTTCAGTACTCTGTGTCCGAGCAGGGGAGTGCTCTGGCCATGTAGTAGCTATGTCCCTCGGAATGGTATCAATAGCCGGCTTGGTGTGAGGAAGAGCACCAGAGCACTGCAATACAGCATCCCTCATAATCCGGCGCTGTGAGGAGGAGGTTTTGGAGGTCAGCAGGCGAAGAGGAGCAGCAGGCGTTGTCGTCGAGCGAAGAGAAGCAGCAGGTGTAATTGCCGGGTGAGGAGGAGCAGCAGGCGCCATCGTCTGGCGAAGAGGAGCGGCAGGGGGGTCATCTGGATGAGCCGGGTTGTCAGCCGACAGGGCTGCAAAGCGGTTTGAGAGGTTCAGCCGGGGCGGAGAAGCAGACCCATCAGGGTCCCTCTTTCGACCGCAGGCAAAAGCCTCTGTCGAAGGCAGCTGCTTGGGTGTTGAGCAGGAGGAGAGTTGTGGGTCAGTAGCAGGGTCCCAAACAACCGTGTCCCGGAGGATTGCATTAAGCGAAGTGATCTCTTTGGATTGTATGGATGCTACATCCATGAAGTTGAATAGCAGTGACTCTTCTTCTGGATTTCATCAGAGAGCCATCGGATATCGTCCTTGAGGTCAGAGATCTTTTTGTTTGCTTGCTGTAGGATGCACAGTCCACACCGGGCATAGTTAGCAATGTTGTTGTGGTTTGCTTTGCCGTGACACTAAAAAGCAGTAGCTCGGATGTTTTATTTTTTATTTTTAATGAGCTAAGAGAGGTTTTTCAGTTGTCTTGTATCCATTAGCGTCACATCATGGTGATAGGCCCCGGTGCAATTATTTTTTTTGTGCCCCTGTCCTAAACACAAGCGCACGCTTGTGCGCACTGCATGCACGCGCACACACACAGGCTTGGACACACACGCACAGCCAATCGAGATAACTGCTATTGCAGGGGTGGACTGCTCATCAGGAGTACCGGGATTTTTCCTAGTGGGCCAATCAATAATTGGTAACTACTGTGAATGACCAACTAATAGCTGGGTTTCAATTAACCGCAGGGTCCCCTTTAAACACCGGGTGCAGGTGTATATTTTTTATTATATTCATTATGCATTTTATTATATTTATTATGCATCTGACTAGAAAGCTGAGCTTGCTGGGCCTGAACACATTCCTCTGCAACTGGATCCTGGACTTTCTGACAGGGAGACCTCAGACAGTCCAGATCGGAAATAACACCTCCAGCACCACCACACTGAGCACAGGGCACCTCAAGGCTGTGCGCTAAGTCCACTGCTGTTCACACTCGTGACCCATGACTCGAACCACATCATCAAGTTCGCCGACGATATGACTGTGGTGGGTCTCATTGACAAGAATGATGAGTCATCATACAGAGAGGAGGTGGAACAACTTATAGCCTGGTGCAAAATCAACAACCTATCCCTGAATATAGACTCTCCCCTCCATCTCACATGCTGTATCCGTAAAGCAATCAGCATTGTGAAAGACCCCACTCCTTCTGCCAGAAGGTACTTTAGCAGACGGTCTGTCACTACCAGACTACAAAACAGAGACTGAACTGAACCTATTGCCCTTTCGTACGTCGCTGTTTTGGTATTTGTCTGATGCACTATTGCACCTCATGTAAATAATAATAATAATAATAATAATAATAATAATAATAATAACATTAAAAATCATATAATCACTTAAAGTATTTTTGCAGTTGAGAGCAGCTAAATGTATCATTTTTAAAAAAAGCATTTGGTATTGTTGTTGTTGTTCTATGTTGTTGTTGTTTGTTTGCACTGTTTGTTTCTTGGGAAACGTTATTTCATTGCACCATGTACTGTGTATATGGCTGGAATGACAATGAACCCCTCTTGAATCTTGAAAATTTTGATAAGTAACCGCTGGTTCCAAATAAATGTTGAGTCTAATTTATTTTTTTTTAAAATCAAGGAAGAAGACGTGACCACTGACACTGCACCTTTTTCTCTTCGCCTTTTTCACGTATTGTGCTTCCTTTCTGTCAGTCACTATCACATTGATGATCGCTGCGAGTTTCCTCACTGCAACAACTTCACTTGCATAAGACAACTATTGCCCAGAAGGATGCCAGACTCTCTTGGAGAATTCACAGAGAAGCTGGCGAAGTTTGTGACATTTTCATCCCGGATTT
>CAEMYA010000306.1:439363-467665 GCA_903131615.1 Diplodus sargus | reverse complement strand
CTCTTTCCCCCCCAGCGAGGTGACATTAAGCATTAAGCCCCGGACAACATAGCTCCTAGGATCATTCGGGTACTCAAACCCCTCCACCACGATAAGGTGCCGGTTCGAGGAGGAGCTGATTTATTCCATTCTTGTGAATTGTTTCCGCTCCTGTGCCACACAGCAGGGACGTGCACGTGATTATGGAGGGGCAGGGGCTCAGATACAGAAAAGGGCAGTACGTGCACGCGCATAGCGCACGTCAATTTTTTTGTCAGGCCTTAATCACACAATATGTAGATTAATTAATGTACAATTAATAAACAAAGTACTTATAGAAAGCTAACTACTTAGCTGTGTATCATGTGTAGCTGTGAGTGATAGTGTTGTGCAATTGCCATTTCTTTTGTGTCAACAAATTATTGACATCATATCATAATGCTGAGGTTTGGAAGATCAGCTGCAGGTCTTAACAAGCAATAAAACACTGGTTTAGGCTATTTATTGGAGGGCAAGTGCAAATTAGAAATACAGACTACACATCCGAAAATGTGACAAAACCAAGAAATGACTACTGTGACTGCTACTGTGAATGTTAGTAGGAGCAGCAATGTTTACAACAGCAAATCCACAATAAACTCAATACCTGGAAGACGGTGAAGATTTGTGGCAAGATAAACAGCCGACACAGACAGCTGTCATATTAGATTATTCTTCAAGTGAAACTCTCGCCAAAAAGCAACCGAGGCTTTATTTGTGATTGAATATGAGTCAAGCCTTCCTGTAAAAGCATGATTACAACAAAAGAAGCACTTCTAAGATTTACCGTAGTTTCGTTTTCAGGCAAGCTATTTTTCAATGGAGTGCAGCGGCACTGGCACGCTAGTATCAAAATCGCTCGATACAACATGAAACTTTGCTTGTAGTATCACCAGGGTCTCTGTACATGAACACGAGCATTGAGAACATTGTTTGTGTACACAAAGTTTACAAAAAAGAAGGTTTTTGAATTACTCACTGTGACATGGCACACATCATGGCGGACAAAAAGTGTCGATATTACGTATGACATGCGTACGGTAGATAACCGTGGCATTTTTATACCGCCATTTTTTTTTTTTACAACCCTGTGCACACCAGGAATTTATTTATTCATTAAAAACACACAAAAAGGGCACTTCTTAATACAAGGCAAAAAGGGCAGGGGCTCAAGCACCCCTTGGACCCTGTGTGTGCACGTGCCTGCCACATAGGACATATCAGGAACCTTAATTGTTTGATATCTGTGGAATAATTTATCTTGAAGTTTATAAGCAAATGAAGCAATGTGCAGCATTTATGTTTCAAATGTAGGGCCTCACAACATCTCTTATTTTATTGTTTAATTTTCTTTGTAGTACTTGTGGAGCCTCCTTGAAGCCGGCCACACTGGATGCTCGAGCAGGGCGTGTGCTAGCAAAACATCTTTGTCAGCAACGCAGCCACCACGCACTACACAAAGCACCCAATGTGGTCAGTGTGTTAGCGTGACGTGAATGGTGTAAGTCTTTATAAGACGTGAAATTGATTTTAATGGAAATTGAGGGAAGTCAAAAACACAGAGTTTGCATCGTAAGTCATGTGTTTTGTGATGTGTTTTTTTCTATATCCCCTTCAAGGAAGTCCCAGTTCAAGACTCACTTTTGTTTTTGTTTTACGGTCACCTGTCCACAGTCTCTGACCTTAAGCCAACAAACTGTATCATGTTGCTCAGTTTCTACATTTGTTATTTCAACTATTCTCTTGTGCTGCACAAAAGAATGGTAGTTTAAATAACATATATTGTTGCACAGCATTTGCTCTTGTTTGTTGATTCATGTAACCACACCAACTGATGGTGGCATTCCTATTAATCAAACAACTGACAGGATGACATGTCCTGCACGTACATACATTCCTGACAACAATTACACAACACACCTGCAGGTCAACACACACACACACACACACACACACACACACTCAAAGGCGTGTTGAACTGTGAGTATATAAAGCATTTCATGGTGCGTCATCTCGTCGTTTTTCGTTAACAATCTGTGCAGCAGCTCTCCTTCTATTCGTCCAGCAGGTAAGATAACTAACTTTAACTCACTATGAGATGGTTTATACTGTAGACCTTTGAATGTTGCAAAGTCGTAGGCCGGATGCAGTTTGAGGGTTTCTTTTTTTCACGTCTTTGTCAATTTTAGCTCTATCAAAACATTTTTTAGATCAGCGATGGCAGCAGCAGCAGCTTGGTCCAGGAGCAGAGGAGTGGCTGGTGTCAGAGCCACTAAAGGCCTGCTCTCCATCTTCACTCTGCTGTGTCTGGTTTGCCTCTCAAGTTCACTGATTCATAAAGAGGAGTTGGTAAAAGATCTTTTTTTTTGGTTGTGCTATATTAAAGCAGCTACCAGACTGAACCCCCCAACATAACTGCATGTTGATTCTCATTCTGGATTTGCAGGCAAAAATGAGGCAAAATCTTCAGGCATTTCAAAGACAAATGGACAGTCTGAAGGTGAGTCAGTCGGTCAGTTTCACTGTGGCTCACAAAAAAACAACAACTTTGAAGTAATTTCAGTAATGGGTAGTCCAACCCAAAGAGAGAAATGGGTTTATAAGCAGGTTTATGTTACAAAATGGACTCAACCTGCTGGAAAAGCAAAGCACACTGAGGTGGTGACATGTATTGAAGTGGTTTTATTTTTCCCTATTAGGCAAAGCACCAGTCAGAACTGGCGACTACTCCAGAGCTCATGAGTGAATTTAGGAGTCTCATAGACCCACTGATAGCGTTCCTGAAGAAAGCCTCGATTGAATGTCCTGTCTTTTTGCCACTGGAGGCAATGATGAAGAACATCAAGGACATGATGGAGAAAACCAGTGAGAGGAGTGAGGAGTTAGATTTGCAAATAGAGATGGCTGACAAGCAACTGGGAGATTATCAGAAATTCACCAAATTCCTTGAAGAACAAGAAGCTGAACTGTAACTCCCATGTCAGCTAGTGCCTCTAACTCTAATATTGTATCCGTTCAATCATATTATTCACTTTACATTGTAACATTTCTATTTACTGGCTTTAAAATCATGATTTCATTTGAAATGTTTATCATAAGAGTTAGAGAAGGACTCCCTCTGGAAAGGGGGAAGTGTGGATAATGTTTTAATACACCTTTATAGAATACATTTACTTATGTATGGATATGCAAGCATCGCAATTTAGACAGTGGAAAACAATAATAAACAGATTTAACTGCTAGTTAGCTCAAATACTGGGGTAGATTATTGAGGTCTCTGATGTTTTTATGTTCTTCTGCTGGGTTATTTTCAGCTTGAAGTAACAGAAAAAATTCAACAAACTATAATATTCCATCTACATTCTTACACATATGACTTGTATGGTAAATATTTAGATATCATATATGAAAACTGGGGAAAGCTGTTTAAAAATAAGTTGAACTATTGTGTATTGAAATCAACCTGTGTGCAACCCAAATAAATTCCATACATAGGAAGTGTTGTTGTCTTCTTTCTCTCCAGTCCTGAATAACCCAGAGTTTAATAGAAATAATTACTCAGACACATTGCTGCTGAGTCAACTTCTCTTCACTTTTGCTGCTAGATTCAAATCAGTTTAAGACATGTTTGTACATAGAAGCTCTTCTGATCAGGATCAGTGATGACGTGTTTGTGGAAATCTTTCACTGTATGATGATGTTGTCGGCTGAAGTGGTAAAGAATGAATTAAAGGACCAGTCTCTTTAGTCTTTAGACCTCTTAAATTATGACACAGTGCCACATTTCCATGAGGGCTGCAGTTCTTTGCCTGCTTCTGTACTGCACACTGAGAGATGGCCACTGTACCTTTAATTAAAGGTGCACTGTGTATTTTTGTGGAAGACATTTAAATCAGAAGAGAATCAGTCCATTGACTGATCTGTTCATCCCTAAACAAACTGAATAAACAAACTGTCATCATTGTCATGAATGAATAAGCTGAGTAAACCATCTGACCTTAAAGGACAACACAGTGTTATACTGTTTTACTTTGTTTATATGTGGCGGACCCTGCCATCTTTCTAGCTTCAAACATTGTTCCGGGGACCTAATTTTCCTCTGAGAATAGCTTGTTTGTTCAGTTATGGAAAAAATCAAGTTTAAGCAGGTTTCTTCAGGATCAGAAATCATCTGATTTTATTGTTTTTTTCCACTCGAGTGAATTGTTTCCACTCCTGTGCCACACAGGACATATCAGGAACCTGAGCTGTTTGATATCTCTGGAATGATTTATCTTTACAGTTTCTAAGCAGATAAAGCAATGTGGAGCCTCCTTACAAGCCGGCCACACTGGATGCTCAAGCAGGGCGTGTGCTCAGCATAACATCTTGCTTTTCAGTAACTTCTCGCACGTCTGTCAAGCGAAACTGCAGCCGCCATTCAACTAGAGATTCAGAGTCTTGAGAGCAGCAGAAGCTCAGCAACACAGCCGCCAAGCACCCAATGTGGTCAGTGTGTTAGCGTGACTTGAACGGTGGAAGTGTTTTTTAAGACTTGTAGCAATTTTAATGGAAATAAAGGGAAGTAAATGTAACCCTTGAAGTCAGCTCCCTCTAGCACAGTCTAGTCTAGGCCCTCGGTCTCCCTATAAAGTCTCTGCATTGTGTATTTTGTTCTGTTTGTACGGTGGAAGACAGAGAGAAGAGCCAGGCGAGGAAGCACAGGATCTGGGTTGAGCAGTCTTTATCTCAAAGCTTCACCTTTCAGAAAAGGACAAGAGGTTGTGTCTTACAATACAAAATATGTCACACTGCCATAAAACTTCTCCCATGGTCTTTTCCAGTAACCAGTGATAACATAACCAGCAGATACCAGGTGTGTGCGCAGGTGAGTAGGTGAGTGTGAGTACTTGTGGGTGTGAATGAGCGAGTGAGCATGACTGTGTGCGTGTGTGTGTGTGTGTGTGTGTGTGTGTGTGTGTGTGTAATCTGTCAGGCGTGTTCATTTGTTTGAGATTTGAGAGTAGACATTCTATAAGAGAAGACAGACTATGACGTACTGTTAACTATTTCTTTAGAATTGTATCATTAAGTAAAAGCAAACGCTCGATCGATCAAGGACTTTCTCTGTTTGAAAAATCGCAGGCAGCAAAGCTGTTAACTGCAACCATTCGCCCAGAAAAAGATGCACAATTTCAGTCTGCAATGTATTTTATCTTTTCAGTAACAGAAGATGTATAATTTCTCATTGGTTAGAGCAAATAGATAAGGTGAATAACTTCCATTGGTCAAACAGGTAAAAACAGGTGGGGAAGAACCGTGGTTTAAACTTAGTCCTCCCATCGCTGGTGCTGGAACTGGTCCCAGTTCATTGGCAACACAAAACCTGATCTTCTGTAAACAGCCTGTCTTTCCTGCACAGCTGCATTTGTCTAAGTTTCTTGGCTGACTCCCTAACGCACACACTTCAATGGTTTTAGGAAATGCAAGTGTTATTTGTGACCTTGAGGCTTCTGCTGTGGATGTGTGAATGTGAATGCGTTCTCTCTCATATCCTGGCGTTGCTCTCCTATGTATGAGCCCCTCATAAAAAGGACTAAAGCTTCTGACCTCTCTCATTTGTCAACAGGATATGTACAACTCTTTTAATAATGTGGAATAGTGGGAAAAGTCAATCAATACTTCAGTTTATTGTATCATAGCAGTTGAGTCACAGTGTGGCAGACTTCGCATTTTTAATGGTCAGCGTGCAGGTTCATGAGTGTGAGGAGATCCTGCTGGTGCATGGCAGTGTTAGGCACAGTGTTTAAGACTGAATTATGGACACCTCGTCGGGTATTATCCCTTACACGCGATAAATATGGTAAAATTTGACTCCTTTCTCATTGCCATGATGAGCCTTTCATCACTAATGCGCCTGGAGAAACAGGAAACGGTACAAAGCAGAAGATCATAAACCTCACCAGATGTTAAAACTTGTTTCACAAAGTCTTAATGTAGAACATTCAGATTTTTCCAGAAGTTGCTGAGTTGATGAACATCAAAATGTAGTTTTTGGTTTCTTCTCAAACCCAACCAGCCCATGAAACCTGCACAAACCATATTTGGAAGTTCGATGTCCTGCTCGGCTGCAGCCGGATCTACTTGTGGACTTTTTGGTCCAACCCTCAAAATGGCTGCTAATGCTCTGCTGATTTCGTCAAAATCGAAAACATGAGTTGAATTTTAATGTGAACTGTCTGTGTTGTGTTATAACGGGTTTATCTGCTCTCTAACAGAAGGTCTTTAAGAGGGTCTGACCTCCCTGACCCTCTGACATTGTCCAATCCAGAAATAAGTTTCCTGTTCTTCACATGACAATATCATGACTTATCATATGATTTCTTCATAATTTCCTCCTTTCAAACTGTGCAGTCCTGACCTCCAGTGGCTGAAGTCAGTGTTACATGCTCTGAAACATCTTCTATTACAAGTTTAACTCACTCTGTTAATATATGAACTCTAAAAGGAACATGAGAAAATACTTGGGATTGGGACACTGTCAGAAGACCCTCTTAAAGACTATTACCTCTGTTTTACATCCTTCTAATTTGGCCTCTACAGACAGAATCATCTCGTCTCAAATTTTGGGACAATTTCTTGTTCACATTGGTAAAATTAAAGTATTTTCTGTTTTATTTTCTTGAAAGGATTCCTTTGTAAATGTGGTGTAGTATACTGTATATGCATATTACTTACTTTTTGAGTTACATTTAGGTCAGTTACTTAAGGAGCTGGAGCACAACTGGACACATGAATAATATTATTAAAGTCCAAAGGAATGGGCTGGTGTAATGGCGTCAGTCTACAAATTCAAATATTTTCAACATAAAAACCTATCAAACCGTAATTAGTTTAGTTAACTGACAAGCTATTAGCTATGGCTAATAATAGACTATTGAATTACGCTACTTTATATATATAGACTATCTGTTATAACAGCTGGACAGACTGGGCCCAGCAGGCTGACATCACTGATTAAAAACAGAATATCAAATACAGCAGGCTCACCTGGTAGCTGCTCCAATGGTGCACACCTTCTGTCGTCCTTATCATTCTTTACTTTGGTGTAGTAGAGCTGAGAAAACACAGAACAACCAGCTGTTGCTCCATGAAACATCTGGACAGCAGGCACGCGAGACGTGATGGTCACGTGACATGTGCAGCGATGCAGCTGGTCTCAACCATCCGTCCCAAAACTGGACCTCACATGTTGCAGCCTTTGTTAGTCAAATATAAGACACTACAGTCACTCACTGATAAGAAGCTTCTTAGCTTACAGACTGTTGTGGCTTCATAGTTTAGATGCTTTGATGGGAACATTCAAGGCTGAAATGCAAACTCGACAAAGCAGGCTGCTGCAGGGCCCCAGACCCTGAGAGCCACAGGCTCACTGCAGCAAACACTCTATATAACTATATACCACATATTAAAGGTGCACTATGCAGTTTTAGGGAAATCATTTTATTCAGATCTGCATTGATTGATTGTTTCAATCCTAAACAAACTAACTGAACAAACTCTCTTCATTGTCATGTCTGAATACACTGAATACTGAATGAAACTGACTTTAAAGAACAACACAGTTTCACATTGTTTTACTTTCTTTATATGTCTTGTTTCTAGGATGAACACTGTTTTTATCAATGTCCAACACTATTGTACTGAATCGGGGTTTCAAGGTAAAGAGCAGTTGACCATTAAAGTGAAGTGAAAGTAAAAGTATAGTGGCAAGGCGGGGATAATTCAATACACACAAATTTTAAATGTTAAAAAGGTCTATGCAGGTGTATGCAGACATAAAATGCCTGAAGATGCTTTTCACACGCGCACACACACACACACACACACACACATACACACAGACTTTTCAGTTACAGGTTTCTGCACTCTGTCAAAGGAGTGATTTATTGTAACTTGGCCACAATCCCTGACCCAGAGCTGTCAAACTGTATCATGTGAGGTGAGTTGTGCTGAGGGGGAGGTGTCGACAATGTTATAGAAACTGTTTTGTGATGTGTCATCTCATTATTTTTCTTTCATTATCTGCCCTTCCATTCACCCAGCAGGTGAAAGCAGAAACTCAGAATGATGTGGTTTATGCTGTAGACAATTGAAGAAGTTGCAGTCTGAGCATTTCCTTTTCAATTCTTCATTGATCCTTTACACTTTGCCTCTTTGATTTCGAACAGTAATGTCAGCAGCAGTTGGTCCAGGAGCAGAGGAGTTGCTGGTGTCAGAGCCACTAAAGGCCTGTTCTCCATCTTCACTCTGCTGTGTCTGGTTTGCCTCTCAATTCCACTGGTAAACAAGGACAAACTGGTAAATATGATCTTGCTTTAATCTCCACAGTGTGAGTCATTACATACAAATCTACTGTTGAAATGTGTTTTTTTCTTCAGTTGTATGTTCTCACATGTCCTAATCTATGACTGCGTCTTGATTCTCATTCTGGATTTGCAGAAACAGCTCAAGGAAAAGATTCGGAAAGCAAGAACAACAACTGGACATGAAGAAGGTGAGTCAGTCTGTCTGTTTTACTGTTGGTTACAAGCTCATAAACATTCCATTGAGAGTTACTTTAGTTCTAACTAGTGTTGTTAAAAGTAACCTTGAACAATACATTAGTAAAAGTAAAGACATCGGGCCCTATTTTGATGATCTGAAACGCAAGTCTCAAGCACAAAGCGCAAGTAGCTTTGTGGGCGGTTCTCAGGCGCTGTTGCTATTATGCCGGCGGGATAAATGACTCTTGTGCCCGGCGCAAATCTAAAATGGGTTGGTCTGAAGTAGCTGCATTAGTCATAGGTGTGGTTTGGGCGTAGCATGCAATAAACCAATCAGAGCATCATCTCACATTCCCTTTAAGAGCAGGCGCGCTTGTTCCGTGGCGGATTGCTATTATAATGGCGCATTTGCCAGGCGCACACCAGGGCGTCGGGCTGTAAAAGTCTGTATAGTGGCCTTGTATGGGGATGGGAGAAATCCATCCAAAGTAGCTTTGGCTAAACGGGCGTGGGAGGAAATTGCCATAATTTTTTCTAAGCCTGGCATCCCCATGACATCGCACCTTGGTAGTAGTGCGCAAGGGCCAGCTGATGACGGAGCAGCGCAAACACCGAGGTGCAGAGGATCCAGACCCACTTCACGCCGTGGCAGCATTGTCAGACCGGACCGCACTGTCAGGGATTGCGGCAAGGTATTAATGCCCGTCTTGACCGGGTGGCGATGTTGCTGCTGCCTCTCAGGCGCATCGCCTCAAGTCTCCAAACGCACCACCTGCTCCTGTTGTGCACCTTCCTCCTCCTCCCCCAACTCCATCTCCGTCCACCTGCTCCACTAGGAGCACATCACGCATTGCCACTCCCGGACCTTCACGGCTACGGCGGGCGCGTCGCATGTCAGAGGTAAAAACAATTAGTTCTTCTGTTCTTCTTTTCAGCTTTTTTTGTATGTTTTGCAAACACGGGAACTGCTTCCTTGTAGATGAGAGAAGCAAAGTGTATGCATGTTGAGCACACGCTACATTATGGCCAAGCATGCGCCCTTAAAATAGCATCTGAATAAGTGCCACTGACTTTATACCACTTTTATACCTCTTTTCGCTGAACCGCCCCCGG
This sequence comes from Diplodus sargus, assembly GCA_903131615.1. Lineage (NCBI taxonomy): Eukaryota > Metazoa > Chordata > Actinopteri > Spariformes > Sparidae > Diplodus > Diplodus sargus. The sequence goes on along the minus strand of CAEMYA010000306.1, from coordinate 458,009 downwards.
GAGCGCAAAGTCATTCCCTAATTTAAGGACTCGCGTCTGTGGAGGGAAAACTCCAATGTGCGCCGAGTGCAAAATAGGAATTACACAAGTGCCAGTGTACAAAGTCAATTGCGCCGAGTGCAAGATAGAGCCCTTCATGTTAAAGTATTACTGAAAAAACTTAAAGTCACCCATATGAATCGTACTTGAGTACTATAAGTATCTCACAAGAAATGTACTTGAGTAAATCTACTTAGTTACATTCCATCACTGCATACAATGTGGCAAACTGAGGTGGTGTGATGTCACAACATGGTTTTGTTCTCTTCATTAGAAAACACTGGCCAGCTCCTCAGAGCTCATGAATTATTATGTGAAACTCATGGACCCACTGATGGGATTAATGAAGGGAAACACAGAAGACTTAACCAATGCTTTTCCACCACTGGAGGGACTAATGGACTGCCTCAAGGACTTTATGGAGAAAACCAAGACTTTCACAGATGGGAAGAATAAGGAGTTAGTTGAAGAAATAGAGAAGAAGGAACAGAAACTGAGAGGAATGATGAAATTAATCAATTCCATTGAGGAGCGAGTAGCTGAATTGTAGCTCCCATGTCAGTCAGTGCCTCTGTGTCTGATGTTGCATCTATTGTACCCACTAAGTTTCTCTTTTTTATTGTTCAGCTTCATTTTGCTGTTTCATGAATTCATGAATTCCTTTTATTGTTTGACATAAAATAGGATGTTAAAGAGAAGGACTCTCTATTGACACAGATAGTGTGGATAATGTGTTGATATCCTATTAATGAACACTTTAACAATAAAGAATTACACTTTAGAAAGTTTAAAACAATGTTTATGAAAAATGACACAAAATAAAATGATTTAACTGCTGTTTCTAGTTAGCTCATATACTGAGGTAGATTACAGAAGTATGTCATTGTTTTGTTGGTTTAATTTCAGTTTTCATACAGTCACCACAATACATAATATAAAATGCAGTCTACACACTTACATATATGACTTGTATGGTTATTGTTTATATTTCATATGTGCATTCTAGGAAAAACTGTTAAAAATACATTGTATTGTATATCAAATTCAGCCTGTGTGCAACCCAAATAAATTCCGTACATAAGAATACATAGCTGTTGTCTTCTTTCTCTGCAATCCTAATAATTATATATATATATATATACATACATTATATATTTCTATGTAATAATTACTCTGACACATTGCTGCTGAGTCAACTTCTCTTCACTTGTGCTGCTAGATTCAAATCATAAAAGACATGTTTGTACATACAGAGGCTCTTCTGATTAAGATCTCTAAATCTCTGCCTCGAGGCTTCATTTAATTCCTATCACCCGCGTTATGTGGCCTGCTTAGCTCAGGGATCATGTTTCCACACGGACTGTTATTGTGGACACACACCATTACGTTCAGAATTGAGTTAGCGTGACGGCGGAGAGCCAAGAAGCTGTCTGTAAAAGTCAGAGAATGTCCAAAGTTTGAATGTCCACTTAAAAAAGGAGATAACAAAGTGCAACGTGTCTACTGTTAACACCAGCTCACCAAGCGTCGCCGACACAAGCTAACGTAAACATTGATGCTAGCTAATGTAACGTAGCCTTCCACCGCTAATTAGAGCGTAAGGTATTTGTAGAGGCTGTAGCCTGATGTCTGTATGACTAGATATCATGTTAAGATGTGGACACTAATTTGTGTTAATGAGCAAGGGAGTAATAGCCTACACCAAATAACTCCTTTACACACACACACACACACACACACACACACACACTCATCTCGTCTCGTCTCGTCTCTCACTTTCCCTCACGCACGGGCAAGGGAGTAGGTTTGATTTTGAGATTGGTGGGGACACAAAAGTGCTCCAAGGCAGCACTCCTGAAAGTTGAGATTTTTTTACATGAGTAATCATAATTTCATGTCATGCAGATGTTATAGGTTAAAGAAACTAACGAAAGACAGGGAAGCAATTTCGAAGAGTTTCAAAGCCACATGGGTGAAGCACTGCAATTCAGATCACCATCACACTAACATTTGTCACAGTGCGGAATCTCATGACTAACATATCCATCATACATTTTAACTTCACCTGTGAATTTCCAGCCTCTCCTCCAGTTTCTCCTCCTTTATCTCCTCCAGCCTCTCTTCCTTCATCTACTCCAGCCTCTCCTTCTCTACCTCCTCCTGCCTCTCTTCCTCCATCTCCTCCTGCTTCTCTTCCTCCATCTCCTCCAGCCTCTCTGCTGTCTGTCACCTTACAAAAATATGTTGATGCATGACATATGAACAGATACATTATGGATACAATGATCATAGAGCTTGATGGTACAGTTATTGCCTGAGCAAAAAGGCTTTTACTAAATATTAATATTATTTAATATTAATTAATTATATTTTATAAAATCACATGATCATCTAGAATGTGAGGTTTTATTGTATTTCCACCATAAAGTTTCTTCATTTGTGTTTTTAAACCGTTGCTCACTTCTACACAAATACATGAAAATAAGAATTAAAAATAACAATAAAAAGTATCTATTTGGCATTAAATCTTCTATCTGTATTGTTGAGCCTCTACCTATACACCCTTGGAGTAACTTACACTTTGACTCCTAAAGAAGTCTCTTATATCCATATTCTTTTCTTAGACATCCTTCAAATCCTATACAGCACACATACAACACACGCAAACAGACACAAACACAAATGTAAGTGACACCACTCACTTCCAAATCACGACTTCCAGACTGATCAGCATTTGAAAAGACAATGAATAGTGAATATCCAGAGTCACGTGGAGCCATATTTCAAGGTAAAACAACGTAATTAGAGATCCATCAGCTTCTGGTGGAAAATTGATCATTTGTCAGATTCCCTGTGCTTCAGTCAGTTCTTCCCACCCTTTCTTCATGATCATTTCCTCCTTTCAAACTGTGAAGTCCTGACCTCCAGTGGCTGAAGTCAGTGTTACATGCTCTGAAACAGTTTCTATTACATGTTTAACTCACTCTGTTAATATATGAACTCTAAAAGGAACATGAGAAAATTATCAAAGTAAAAAATACTTCAGATATTTATCACAGTCACTATTACTGACCAGCTTGAATGGGACACTGTCAGCAGACCCTCCTAAAGACATTACCTCTGTTTTACATCGCTGTAATTTGGCCTCAATAGACAGAATCATTTTCTAGTTTATAATTGGATATTAATCATATAAAATACTTGATACTGACCTAAGTTTTGGGGGCAATTTCTTGTTCACATTGATAAAAGAATATGATTTTCTGTTTTATTTCATTGAAAAGCTTCTTTTGTAAATGTTTTTGTTTTATGTTTTTTTTAGAAACCTTAGGTTTCCAAATCCAAATTTGATGGAAAGTGTTGGAAAGTGAGTGAGTGTGAAGTTTCAAGTTGGAAGAAAAGGTTTGTTTTTTTTGTGTGTGTGTGTGTGTGTGTGTGTGTGTGTGTTTGTGTGTGTGTGTGCGTGTGTGTGTTTGTAATGTTACAGCAGATCACTGCACTTTCTGGCTCTGTGGAAACCTCGATGCCTCAAGGCTTATTCACGCAAATAGAAAATATTTCGCATAATTCTCTCAAACATTTCAGAAACACTATTACATAAACCCAATGCAACATTTAGATCTACATCCACTGTATATGCATATTACTTACTTTGTAGTTATATGTAGGTCAGTTAGATAAGGAGCTGGAGCACAACTGGACACATGAATGATATTACTAAAGTAATATTGAACAAACTTGGTTTAAAGCGACTGATGACTGTGAGCTTGCATAGTTTATATGGAGTAATAACTACAGGAATAGTAATTTAGTACAACAGTATGAGGAGTTAATTGAAGCCATAGAGGAAGGTGAACAGAAACTGAGAGCAATGATTAAATTAATCAGTTCCATTGAGGAGTATCAGGATGAGTTGTAACTCCCCACGTCAATCAGTGCCTCTAATATTGAAGCCACGTTAAGTTTCTCTTTTATCCTTCAGCTCCATTTGAATGTTTCTATGAACTGACTTTGAAATCATGACTTTTCTTTGATTTTTTTTACATAAAATAGGAAGAAGGAAGAAGGACTCACTATTAACATGGATGTATAATGTTTTGATATATTATTCCACTTGAATACAATGACAGAAGTACGGAGAATGACACGCACACACAAAAAAATCCAAAAAACAAAACAATTAACCCCATTGTAGTTTGATCCAGCAAAGATATTAAAGGTGCAGTGTGTAGTGTTGGGGAATAAATTGAATCAGAATAGAAAGATCTTTTTATATATATCTAAACAAACAAAATAAACCAACTGTCTTTGTTGTCATGACTGAATGAACTGAATAAACAAACTGACCTCAAAGAACAACACAACTTCATGCTGGGACCTATTTTTAGAACAGCTCGATATTCGTTAATGAAACAAATATATATATATTTCGGAGTCAGAATTTCCTGTCCAAAACTACATATTACCCCTTTAAAGGTTGATTTCAAAAGTATGGCCTTGTTTATTATGTTTTTCTTTTCCTTTTGCTGGTTTATTTTGAAAGTTTTCTTGCAATAACAGAAACTACAATACACACTGTAATGCTCAATCTGCATTCCTGTAAATACTACTTGTGAGGTTATTGTTTAAATACCATGAAAACATGTTGTAGGACTTGCATTTCGATAATGCTTTTCTATTCTACTGAGTGCTTATCAACACTTGTCACATTCACCCATTCACACAGTGATGGCAGAGGCTGCCATGCAAGGTAACAACTCACCAGGGTTCAGCTTCTTGCTCGAGGACTCTTCAGCATGCAGCTGGGGGATCCGAGGAGTTGAACCAGCGACCTTCCGATAACTAGATGACCAACTCTACCTCCTGAACTACAGCCACCCATTAAAACCAATTGATGTGCCATTGTACAAACCAATGATGTACAATCATTAAACCCGAGGTTTCTGCAGAGACAATGCCAGGCTGGTAAATTAGTTTTACTTGCGCTGCTAGATTCAGATCAGTTGAACTCAGTGGTTAAGATGAGGTGCCAAGTTTTGAGAAGCGGTCCGCTGGTCCAGCGTATCTCATGTTGGACACTTTCAAATCAGTTAAAGACATTTTTGCACATACAGAGGCTCTTCTGATCAGGATCAGTGATGATGTGTTTGTGGAAATCTTTCACTGCATGATGATGTTGTCGGCTGAGGTGGTAAAGAATGAACAACAACTTAACACTAAAGGACCAGTGTCTTCAGCCTGTAGACCTCTTGAAATACTGCACAGAGCCACATTTCCATCAGGGCTGCCGTTCTTTGCCCGCTTCTGCACTGCATACTGAGAGATGGCTACTGTACCTTTAATTAAAGGTTAAATAAAAGGTGCACTATGTAGTTTGGGAAAGACATTTTAATCAGAGGAGAATATTTCCATTGACTGACTTATTTATGCCTAAAAAAACTGAATAAACAAATTGATTTTAAAGGACAACACAGTTTCATTCTGTTTTACTTTGTTTATATGTGGCGGACCCTGCCACCTTTCTAGCTTCAAACAGTGTTCTTGGGACCTTATTTTCCTCTGGGAATAGCTTGTTTATTCAGGTATGGAAAAAATGAATACTGTTTTCATTCAGTTTGAATTTCTTCTCAAACTACGTAGTGTCCCTTTAAGACTGAGCTGATTTCTTCTTCTTCGTGTGGAGGATCAGAAATCATCTGATTTTGTTGACTTATTCCACTCTTGTGAATTGTTTCTGCCTCTGTGCCACACAGGACATACCAGGAACCTGAACTGTTTGATATCTGTGGAATGATTTATCTTTAAAGTTTCCAAGCAAATAAAGCAATGTGGAGCCTCCTTACAAGCCGGCCACACAGGATACTCGAGCAGGGCATGTGCTCGGCATAACATCTTGCTTTTCTCTACATTCTCACACGCCTGTCAAGCGAAGCTGCAGCAACCATTCAACTAGAGATTCAGAGACTTGAGAGCAGCAGAAGCTCAGCAACGCAGCCGCCACTGCACAAGCCCCCAATGTGGTCAGTGTGTTAGCGTGACGTGAAGGGCGGAAGTCTTTTTAAGACTTAAAATTGATTTTAAAGGAGTCATCACCCGGAAATCGCAATTTCTCTTGTTAAAACATGCATATTGGAGTTGGACCGCAGTTGAAACTTGCCTGAAAAGCTGAAGTTTGAAAGAGGCTCAGTTTTTTCGCTTTGGCTCTTTTTCCAAACAGGAATAGCGCACAAGGGGTGAACATTCCTGAAGCGCGAGATTTTGACTCTGCTCCTGCGGTGACGTTACCGCAGGAGGCTACTAGCATAAGCTCGCATAAGCATCGGCTCACAGCCGTCCTCAGCCAGACCTTCCGAGTGAGTCATTTTCACTCCATACATCGAGACCACCAGCATTAAAACTCAGGTCTTACATGTAAAACACGAGTGTGAAAAGTAAGAAGGAGAAAAAAACGAATTTACCATTCAGAGACATCCTGCTGTAAACGTGTCTCTTCCACCGTCTCTGCCTCTTTACTCTCCCGTTCGGGTTCCAACTCTGGCTCGTACATAAATGCCTGAATTCCGTAAGGTTCGTCAGTTAGTGTGTGCGCCCTGACAGGGGGCTGTTTATGTTTTGGAGTCTGTGTGCATGCAGGCCAGCCCCCCATTCCAGCTCTGTCCTTCCTGCGGCGAATCAACGCACGCCTCATTACGTATTAATACAAACAGTCAAAACCTCGCGCATAATCTCGCGTGAGAAAGTCGCGGTATGAAAAAGTGTCAGAACAAGCTCTATGTTTGATTTTTTTTTTAAAAGAATTCTGATAAGTTTTAAGAATTGATCCAAAGCGATCCAAAGGGGACTGGATACGTATAAAAACAGGTGATGACTCTTTTAAGGGAAATTAAGGGAAGTAAAACATACAGAATTTGCATCGTAAGTCATGTGTTTTGTGATGTGGTTTTTTTTCAACATCCCCTTAAAGAAAGTCCCAGTTCAAGACACAGTTTTATTTTTGTTTTACTTACATGAATGAATTGACTGATTAAACAAACTGACCTTAAAGGACAACAAAGTTTCAGGCTGTTTTACTTTGTTTACACGTGGCGGACCCTGCCACCTTTGTAGCTTCAAACAGTGTTCTGGGGAGCTTATTTTCCTCTGAGAACAGCTTGTTTATTCAGCTATGGGAAAAATTAATATCTTTTTATTCAGTTTGAATTTCTTCTCAAACTACATAGTTCCCCTTTAAGAATAAGCAGATTTCTTCTTCTTCTGGAGGATCAGAAAGCATCTGATTTATTGATTTATTCCACTCTTGTGAATAGTTTCTGCTCCGGTGCCACACAGGACATATCAGGAACCTGAGCTGTTTGATATCTGTGGAATTATTTATCTATAAAAGTTTATTAGTAAGTTTTTTAATAAATTAAGCAATGTGGAGCCTCTTTACAAGCCGGCCACACTGGATGCTTAGCAGGGCGTGTGCCTGGCATAACAATCTCACTTTTCACTAACTTCTTGCACGTCTGTCAAGCTTTTACTGGCTCTAGAGAATCAGAGTCTTGTGAGCAGCAGAGGCTCAGCAACGCAGCTGCCAAGCACCCGATGCGGTCAGTGTGTTGGCATGACAAAGTGTTTTTTAAACTTGAAATTGATTTCAAGGGAAATTCAGAGAAGTAAAAAATACAGAGTTTGCATTGTAAATCATGTGATTTGTGATGTGGTTTTTTTCAACATCCCCTTATGGAAATCCCAGTTTAAGACTCAGTTTTGTGCAAATGACGAGGGCTGTGGTATGATATTCATTTCTGCTTGAGGTTTCTGTCTAAACAGAGATTTTCTGTCACCTGTCCACAGTCTCTGAACTTAAGCCACCAAACTGTATCATGTTGCTCAGTTTAACATTCGTTATTTCACCTATTCTGCTGTGGGACACAAAGGAATGATTGAAATTTGTGTGGTGTTTCACGTCACTACACCAGCTGATGGTGGCATTCCTCTAAACTGAAGGCAGTTGATTTGAAATGAAACTGAAAGGTCAGCATCAAGTAGGTAAAAAGGCAGAATCTGTCCGGCACGTGCACACACATGCCTAACAACCAACAACACATGTGTACGTGAACGCACAGTTGAACCGTGAGTATATAAAGCATTTTGTGGAGCGTCATCTCATCACTTTTCTTTCCCAATCTGTACAGCAGCTCTTCTTCTATTCGTCCAGCAGGTAAGATCACAAACTCACTATGAGATGGTTTCTACTGTAGACCTTTGAATATTACAAAGTTTTTGTTTGAGCATCGCCTTTTCACGTCTTCATTGATCATTTAAGTTCTATCAATTCTTTTAGAACAGCGATGGCAGCAGCAGCAGCTTGGTCCAGGAGCAGAGGAGTGGCTGGTGTCAGAGCCACTAAAGGCCTGTTCTCCATCTTCACTCTGCTGTGTCTGGTTTGCCTCTCAAGTTCGCTGACAACCAAGGACCAACTGGTAAATATGATGCTGTTTGAGTTCTCAAATTTACCACAGTCCACAGTGTGAGTCATCACATATAAATCTACTGTTAAAATGTGTTTTCTTCTTCAGTTGTATGTTCTCACATGTCCTAATCTATGACTGCGTCCTGATTCTCATTCTGGATTTGCAGAAAAAGCTCAAGGAAAAGATTCAGAAAGCACAACAACAACTGGACATGGCGAAGGTGAGTCAGTCTGTCAGTTACTTTAGTTCTACAACTAACAACCAGTGTTGTTAAAAGTAACCTTAAATCATACATTAGTAAAAGTAAAGAAATCATGTTAAAGTAGTAGTTAAAGTACTTAAAGTCACCCATATGAATAGTACTTGAGTATAATAAGTATCTCACATGAAATGTACTTAAGTAAATGTACTTAGTTACATTCCATCGCTGCATACAACATGGCAAACTGAGGTTGTGTGATGTCATGACGTGGTTTCATTCTCTTCATTAGGCAGAATTGGGCAGCTCTTCAAATCTCATGAATTATTATGTGATGGTCATGGACTCACTGAAGGGATTAATGAAGAATTCAAACGGTTTACCTGCTGGCTTTCCACCAGTGGAGGGACTGATAGACACCGTCAAGGACTTTGCGGAGAAAGCCAAGACTTTCGTAGATGAGCAGAGTGAGGAGTTAGGTGAAGAAATAGAGATGAAGGAACAGAAACTGAGAGCAATGATGAAATTAATCAATTCCATTGAGGAGCGAGTAGCTGAATTGTAGCTCCCATGTCAGTCAGTGCCTCTGTGTCTGATGATGCATCTATTGTACCCACTAAGTTTCTCTTTTTTATCCTTCAGCTTCATTTGACTGTTTCATGAATTCATGATTTCCTTTTATTGTTTGACATAAAATAGGATGTTAAAGAGAAGGACTCTCTACTGACACAGATAGTGTGGATAATGTGTTGATATCCTCTTAATAAACACTTTAACAATAAAGAATTACATTTTAAAAAAGTGTCAAACAATGTTTATGAAAAATGACACAAAATAAAATGATTTAACTGCTGTTTCTAGTTAGCTCATATGAGGTAGATTACAGAAGTGTGTCATTGTTTTGTTGGTTTGATTTCAGTTTCCTTACATTTACACCAATACAAACTATAATATCCAGTCTATGCTCTTACATGTATGACTTGTATGGTTATTGTTTATATTTCACATATACATTCTAAGAAAACCTATTAAAAATACATTGTATTGTATATCAAATTCAGCCTGTGTGCAACCCAAATATATTCCGTACATAAGAATGCATAGCTGTTGTCTTCTTTCTCTGCAATCCCAAATAACCCACAGTTTAATACAAATAATTACTCTGACACATTGCTGTTGAGTCAACTTCTCTTCACTTGTGCTGCTAGATTCAAATCATTAAAGACATCTTTGTACATACAGAGGCTCTTCTGATTAATATCAGTAACTTTGAATTAAATCATACACGCTAAAACACTTACAGATGTGCTAAGTGTGTTAGCATGTATAATGATTTATGTATGATTTAACGCTAACACATTTACCAATGTGGTAAGTGGGTTAGCATGTATAATGATTTATGTATGATTTAACGCTAACACATTTACCAATGTGGTAAGTGGGTTAGCGTGTATGATTTAATTCAGAGTTTGAATTTCTTTTTAAACTACGTAGTGCCCCTTTAAGACTGAGCAGATTTCTTCTTAATGCTTTTGTGTAGGGGCAGAAATCATCTGATTTTATTGATTTATTCTGGATTTGTGAATTGTTTCTGCACCTGTGCCACACAGGACATATCAGGAATTGTTTGCTTGTTAGCTCAGCACTTAATGCAATCTCAGGAAGAAGGGTGACTCACCAGTAGCCTGATGGTGTGTAGTGTTTTAACAGTCCTATTGAAGCGTTGACACTAGCCATTGCTGGCTGGATGGTACGGGGTTGTGCAAGATTTCTCAATGCCGTAAAGGCCACAAAGCTTCAGGATTAGAACACTTATGAAGTGCGACACTCCACCACCACAACCGGTGCCACAGTAGAGGCACATTGATTGCGTGTGACTTGAGTACTTGCTGAAGATGTTCGTCATCACCAGGACGTCATCAGCATATTGCACTCTGTGGGTCTCAGACCTCGGCTGGCATAAGCAATTGGCCTGACCTTGCCTTTTTGCTTCTGTAAAAGTACCACCCCTAGGCCACCATGACTTGCATCCACCTCCAGAATGAAGGGTGAGGAGAAGTCAGCATAAGCGAGTATGCACTGGACGGAGGATTGCCATAGGAGTTTCAAGGCGCTGAAGACCAAGCTAATCACTGCACCATTACTCGCTTATGCCGACTTCTCCTAACCCCTTATTCTGGACCTGGTGCCTCCCAGCTCCGCCATCAGGATATGTAGAGGGGCTGCAGACTTAGAAAAGCCCTCTACAAATCGATAATAATAGCTGGCGAGTCCCAAGAAAGACCACAGCTCAGAGATGGTAGCGGGAGGCTGCCAGTTGGCTAAAACTTCTGCCATACGTGGATCGGTGGAAACCGCCTTGTCCAAGGTCAAAAAGCCCAAGTAACTTCTATCTTCTTACTGGAAAAATACACACTTTGTAAGATTCAGCTTAAGATTTATTAAGCCGACCCAGCACCACCTCCAACCTCTCAAGATATTGTTCTACTCTGAAGGAGAAAACCACAGTGTCATCGAGGTAAAGAAGCAACGATTGGCATTGTTGGTTACCAAATATCTGCTGCATCAATTGCAAAATGCAGTCTGATCCTCCACGGACAGCAGAGGAGGCGTTTGCATATAGGGGGGCAGCCCTCATTTTACAACTTCATACAGTACCAGGTAGACCCAGAGAGAGAGAAGGAGGGGCTCTTTGAACCCCACTGGAGGCAGATGCACAAGCTGTGCCACCCCTGCCTCATACAGTAAGGCCATTTGTCAGCAAGGCTGTAGCTGTATTGTCATGTATCTTCATTCTGAAAGGTTTGTTGACCTGAAGAGAAATGACCATGCTAAAAATACACACAAATTGTATATGATGATTTTCTTTTACACACAATATCTTTCTATGATCCTTGATATTATTGATTAATAAAGGAACATTAATGCTTGGCTATTAAGAATATGAGTCCTTGGCTCAATTTAAAGTTAATTTTCCTTAACCTCTGTGTTTTCCTTTTCTTGTGATATTTTAAATATGTACTCCAGTGATTTTGAAGTGTTTTCATAAGGGGAAAAAAAGATTTTAACAACAATATTCAAAATAAATGCAGCTGAGGCTGAATTATCTTGACTCTCAGTCCCTTGATTGAATCAAGATCCAAAAAAAAAAAATTGCATCATGGAACTAGACCCTTAAAGCCACTGACCACAAAACTGTGCAGTCCACTGAGCAGTACTCCTCAGGATGAGTAATCTGACACTGATGAGTAAATGCTGATTTCATTTGTTTGACTTTGTTTTTTTCTCTTAGTACTGCACTGTAAAAATACATTAATCATTAAACAAAGTCATGATTAATATAAATCGTTCCCTTCCTGGAGAAAATCACACCATCAAGTGTCGCCGTTTGTTGCCTGAAAGAAACACTATCCAGGGAATTTGTATTTTGTGCGATCTGGATATCACTCTTCACTGATGAATATGTCGGGGCATTCGTTTTAATGACTGAGCACTTGTCTGTCCAAATGAAAGGAGGCGTGGCTGAATTGTCCAGCTTAGAATGAGAAGCTGCAGAATATGTTAAATTATTATTGGCGGATGTGCCTCGTCATGGGCGTGTTCCTATTTGTTTAGCTCTCTGAAGTCCTAACATGTCAGGTACAGTAGAGAGCTAAGTGGGACACAAATGGTATTGGGACATGTTTCTGTAGTCCGAGGTACTCGTCAGTTGTTTTCTCCTGAAGAACAAGATCATCTATCAGAGAGCTCTGCAGCAAGGTGAGTGCTGTGGTTAGGGATTGTGATATTTAGGTTGTGGCAGACCGACTGTACAGGAGCATCAAAATAATGATTGTTGCTTCTCTACAACTGTATTTTCTTGTCGTTACTTTACTTTTACTACAAAACTAAATGAAATCTGTATGACTCCAGTATTGATTTAATTGTGGATTTTGATATAATTTACACTGTTCTTAAAACTGGATCAAAATATTTTTTTACACAGTCCATAATGTTTAACTGACCTGTTTTGGTGAGACTTCTATGTGAATCTTTTGTGACTGGTATGTGCAGCAGTTAATCAGGGAAATAAACAGCAGGTAATGGATTTTTACCGTTAGACCATTCAAGTGCCCATAAACGTTCGATTCACCGACAAAAAGGCTGACATGTTGTTTAACTTCAGCTTCCATGGCGTCACGCACACTGTTCCTGCTGCTCGTTGGATTTGTGGGAACCCTGTGCATCATCATGATTTCATTTACCCAAAGGAACATATCACAAGAAAAGAGAGGTACAATATGTGTGTGTGTGTTGGTCTGTGTTTGAATTTCGTGCTGTTCCTGCTGTGTATCCTGCTTGTGGTTAGGCTGATTGTTTAAATACATTGTTTGTATTCTGAGCACCAGTGCATGTGGTATTAGCAATTTGATTCATAAACACTGGATCCGCAACCTCACCCCTGATTACATTTGGATTAAGGCTTCACTCATTATGTCAGCTCAGGGGCGTTGAGAGAGACAAATGTTTGCCCTTTGGCTTTCACGCCACCTGTCATTTCCAGATGAGAAAAGCGCTCGAAATCAGCACAAGCTAAATGTGCACTGTGTAGTTCATGTGGAGAAAATTCAATCAGAAGAAAAACGATTTATTTTTATGCCTGAACAAACTAAATAAACAAACAAACTGTCTTTGTCTTCATGACTGACTAAACTCAATAAACAAACTGATCTCAAAGGACAACACAGTTTCATACTGTTTTACTTTGTTTATATTTGGCGGACCCTGCCACCTTTCTGGCCTCAAACAGTGTTCTGGGAACTTTATTTTCCTCTTAGAACAGCTTGTTAGTCAGTTAGTTTGTAGTTATTGTATTGTTACCTCATCAATATTGTTAATATATAAAATCTTAGTTTGAACTTCTTTTCCAAAACTACACTGTGCCCCTTTAAAGGTGCAAAACGTAAGAATTGGCCACCTGTCGAATTCATACCACAAACAAATAGGGGGAAACATTTTTGTGTTTCAAGCGTTTCTTCAACATAACAATAAGACTGTTGTTTCATCACTCTTTGTCGATCATTTTAGACAGTCTCAGCATATGTTCCTATTCGTTCTATCACAGCAGAGAGGATCCGTCAGATGCAGGGCCTGAGAAAGCAGCTGCTAAAAGAAATGTGCGATGGTGACAAAGAGGCATTTTCTAACGGGAAGCACAGTTTACGAGACATGAGTGATGACGAGTTGAAGCACTTCATCGTGGATGAAAATCACGGCATCATCTACTGTTACGTTCCCAAGGTGATACAGACATAAACCCACACACACACATTTGTATGCATTTGTTTTATGCTAGCCTTAAGCCTAGCTAAAAGAACAGAGCAGCTAGTGTGGCCTTAGACTCTCTGTTCTTATCTACAGGTGGCGTGCACCAACTGGAAGAGAGTTATGTTTGTTCTGAACCAGAGCGAGCCATACGATGACCCCATGTCCATTGATAAGGACCTGGTCCACTTACCACAACTGTTCACTCTCCTAAACAGCTTCCCAAGAGCAGAGAGGGAGGTCAGTTCATACCAGGACATCAGTAGTGTCCTTAAAGTACAAAACTAACTACGTAGGGTTAGTTGACAGAGGGCTCATGTATACTTATCTGTTGACTACAGGCAAAGCTGAAGCACTACACCAAGTTCCTGTTTGTCAGGGACCCACTGATCCGTCTCATCTCTGGCTTTCGAGACAAGTTCCTGAAGGTGAACCAGCCCTTCTATGAAAACTTTGGCCGATACATTCTGCGCCGGTATGGGAACCAGCCTGATCCTCCACAGACAGCGGAAGAGGCGTTTGCATCGGGGATGCAGCCCTCATTTCACAACTTCATACAGTACCTGGTAGACCCAGAGAGAGAGAAGGAGGGGCCCTTTGAACCCCACTGGAGGCAGATGCACAAGCTGTGCCACCCCTGCCTCATACAGTAAGGCCATGTCAGCAAGGCTGTAGCTGTATGTTCATGTCTCTTTATTTGAAAAGATTTGTTGACCTGAGGAGAAATTAGATACACACAAATTGCACATGGTTTTTTTTCACACAGTTTTTTTGAACAGCTAATAATTGATGGAATAAAATTGCATTTATTGTAACAGCAGTAGAATTTCTTTAATCCTGATTACAGCCACGTTTTCTGACCCTATGTGTTTATCTTACTTTCCTGGAAGTGTTTTAAAAACATATACTCAAGTGATTTTTCACCAGGGGAATTATAAAAAAAAAAAGAATGTAATGAGAATATTCAAAAAGAACGTAGCAGAGGGTGAAATATCTTGACTTTTAGTCTCTTGATTGAGTCAAGATCAAAAACCCCTGAGCTTTGCACAATTGAACAAGATGAGTAATCTGACACTGATGAGTAAATGCCGATTTCACTTGTTTGACTTCGTTTTTTTCTTTTAAACTTCTCAGGTATGATTTTGTTGGCCATCAAGAGAGTCTTCAAGATGATGCTGAACTGCTGCTGAAGATCTTAAAGCTGGAGGACGACATCAAGTTCCCTCCTTCCTATGAAAACATGACCTCCCCTGATTATGTGTCAACCTGGTTCAGGACAGTTCCCCTAGAGGACAGGAGGAAGCTGTACAAACTCTACGAGGGCGACTTCAGGCTGTTTGGCTACCAAAAGCCAAATGAACTGTTTGACGGTTGAGATAAGGTCATGATTTGGACAACTTTACACTTCCCTTTGCAGCCCATGGGTGAGAAGAGCAATCATAAAGGATTTATGCAGGAATGAGGATTTTTTTTCTTTTTCTTTTTCGGCCTTTGTATGGCTTTGTTGATTTGACCAATTTTTTAATGTCTCCACCTTTCCTACTCTACAGCACTGAAATAAAAGTTTGCTAAAAGTGAAAACATTTCATGTTGGAGGTTTTCAATACTGCTTGTCATGGCTCGACTTGCCTCTTAAACATACAATAATAACTAATCACACTTGGGTGCTCTCTATCAAATCAGAATAATAGACATTTGCCCAAGTGTTGTGTGGAGGCACCGGGCAGAGCGGGTGGGTACGCTACTGCTCGGCAGCTCAGAGTTCGAGTGGAGATTTTGGTGCAGAGCCAGACCTCCTGAATAAACACCGGAATCACATCGGATACTGAGCTGATACGGAGCTGTGTGCCAACATAAGGAGAGAGGGAAAACTATCGAACTTTCGGGAATAAAATGAGGATTCTTTACTCCTGTTTATTAACCTGACTGCAGCAGTGATCAACAGAGGTGGCCTCCATCTTTATGTAAAAAGTGAAAAGTGCAATGAGTGAGCAAAAAGTGCAATGAAGAGTGTGTGTGTTCTGTGCTGATATGAATTTATGCTACATGTTAACAGACTTCTGCTTCTTTCCTCTTGTTTTTTTGTTTTGTTTTTTGGGGCGTTTTATGTGTTCTGTGTTTTGTCATGTGCTATATGTGAACATGTGGCATTCTCTTGTGTCCAAAACAAATTTCTCCTAAGGGAAACAATAAAAGCAACAATACAATACAATATTTTACATACTGTACTACTGTCTGCTGACTGGAGCTGGAGGGGAAATATACTTTACGTCATGGACGTAACATTACAGAAAGGAGAGAGGAAAAAAGAAAGGGAACCACCCTTTTTACGGTTAATATACATTAACTTAACCTGGCTGTTTGGGAAGTTAAAACTACCAGTGATGATGAAAGTCTATCAGACGTGACTCAGGCACAAACGTTCAAGGTCGAGGCTTCGAGGATCTTCGTGTTAAATTTTGCCTTATCTTTAAGTTAAGCCAACCTGTAGCTGAATTTAGACAACAAATTGGCTGCTGTCACTGCAGACAGCTAGCTATTTATGGTCAGGCTATTTCTGCGGGGAAAATGCATTCATTTCCCAAAGTTCCATCGTTGATGCTTGAAATTTTTTAGTTTAACGAAACATATTGGAAAACTTTAAAGAACTTTCTGCTGTGCAACATCTCCAGAGTCTCATTATCTGCTCTTGAATGAACATTATAGAGTGGCAGAGGGCGAGTTACAGGCCTACCCAGGATGCCATTTGGTAGTGTAAGTGTTTAAGTTAGTTAAAATAATTATCTCTTATCTATTATCTATTCACTATATATTGTTTATCCCTGAATGTTATTTTGTGTTTCTAAAAAAAAAAAACATTTTTAATCATTTAGAATAGATAATGCAGGTGTTTTCAACTAGCGAGGTTAGCCTGTAAGCTAGCCTCGGTGGCTTCCTCAAAAGCTCTGCATTTATACACAGTAGTGGAACCAGTCGCCCTTCTCTGTGAATCGTAAATCCCTCATCCAGCAATGAGGCGGGAGCTTTACTGCTCGACACACTGAACAACGCACTTTTCTGGGTTCTTAGCCAAATCGCCACATGTGGAGTTGATTAGACCACAGCCATTTTCTATCACATCCTTGCATAATTGGCGCAGGGCGTGGTCTATTTCTGGTAAGATAAAAGACACAACTTCTTTGAACTGTCGCACATCCATAAACCAATGACACCAGGTTAACAGCACCTTTTTTCAGGCTTTATTACAAAACAACATGACAAAACAATACACTTTTATGCTGAAATCCACAAAACAAAACAAAGGTGATAGTGGCTTTGTGTCCGGCAAAGTCTATTCTGTGAGGCCGAAATGAGTTTCACGTCCTTTTAAAAACCGTCCGCCCGTGAACACCGATGGATCCGCAGCTGCCAGTGACTCGCACCTGCTGTGCGTCTCCAGCTTTCCACACTGACGCGCGCCTGATAGGTGCCGATCAGCCCCATCATCCTCCTGACCTCTGCGGCGGTGCAGGCAGGGACAGCCCCGTCACGGTCACTGCAGCCCATCTGAAGGCGACGCAGTGAATTCATGGTTCCTTAGTCTCTGACAGGACCGGTGCAGTCTGACTTGTTAGTCTATGGCTCAGCAGTCCTTTGGTGCCTTTGGACCCTTCAAGGTCTGGGATTTGAGTGGTGTGTCAAAGAGAGAAATAGAAACAGAGAGACAGAGAGGCGCTGACAGATTCAAAGTGCACTTTTTCTTTTGCAGTGCCATCAGGAGGAGAGGATGCAACGACAACAGAAGTTTAGGAGAAAGACAATATGGCTTTTCCATGACTACACATGTAGACATTTCATCTTTGATTCTTTGTAACATTTATAAAGCGTGGTATAACGCTGAGCTTCGCATCCACAGTCGACTCCAGGCTGCTTCTATTTACAGTTTCTATTTACATCTGAAACATTTATTTAGCTGTGGTTCTCATCCTGAGTGACAACACCGGAACAAAGTTTTTTCTGTCTCGCCTTTTTTGTTTTTTTTCACCTCGTCTCTCTCTCTCTCTCAGCACTTCGACATAAACTAATCATATATTTCTCATATATCTCTGTAGTCTCTCTTCATGCCACAGCTCCCATCCAAAGGCATTTGGCAGTAGCCATTTTGCATCCCTCCCAGTGGTATTCAGTTTTTTGGAGGATGCCAAATGGTGTAATCGTCAGAACGTTTATTTAAGCTCCTCATATCGAACTTTCTTCACACTTAGCTAACGGTGCGGGTGATTTGAACATGGGAAAGCTGGCCAACTCCTCCTCTAGTCCTTTCATCCCGTCCCCCACCCCATCCCCCAGCCCCTCATCCACCTCGTCCCCCACCCCCGACTCCCTCTCCAGCCCTTCGGACCTCCCCCTCTCCCTCTCCATCTCCCCCGTCCTTCCATCCAGCATGTCCGCAGCTAAAATTTCGGAGGCGAACTTCAGCCCGCTGCTACTTGTGTTGCAGGAATACAGGGAATTCCCGTGGCCGTTGCTGGGGTTGCTGTGGATCAGGGTGCCGCTGTAGCTGTTGCCATGGTGACCACCGTTACCCTGGTTGCTGAGAAGCGTTGTGGACGTGGTGGAGGGTGCCGTCCCATTGCGTTTTTCTGTCAATCTGAATCCCTCAGAC
>CAEMYA010000306.1:399084-425021 GCA_903131615.1 Diplodus sargus | reverse complement strand
GACTGGTGTGGATATAAATGAATAAGTAGTCCTAAAATACGAAATCCTCTCCCCTGCCATGAATCATTCATTCATTATACATTAAACATGACTGAGAGGCAGCCAGGGAGAGAGACCAACAGAGAGAGAGTGTGTGTGTGTGTGTGTGTGTGTGTGTGTGTGTGTGTGTGTGTGTGTGTGTGTGTGTGTGTGTGTGTGTGTGTGTGTGTGTGTGTGTGTGCGTGTGTGCGTGTGTGTGTGTGTGTGCGGCGTGTCCATTAAAGGTTTAATAAACTGGCTTTTGCTCTGGGGGACCAACCCTGGTCTCTGGCTGCAGGGCATTGTGGGATTGGCTCAACCAGGAAGTGATAAATTATACACCTCCCTCCATCATATGTCAATCAAAACTGACGGGATGGAGAGAAGAGATGCAGAGAGGCATACACATGCATGCTCCTGCCCCCACAGTCTCTTGACACACACACACACACACACACAACACACCAACACACACACACACACTCAGCCCCTACGGTGAGACAGGACACAGCTGCATGATCAACACAGTCCCCACACTCTGCGGTAGCACACATTTATAGCACCATCATCCACTCAGCTCAACGCCATTTTCCAGCTGCGGTTTCCTCTGAATTGTTCCGCAGCAGTCAGACAGATGTACTCCACAGGTCGAAAGGAGACAACAGCTTTTGGCAGATTGTCCCATTAGACAGCAGAACCCATTAGCAGGCTCCCCTAACACTTCAGCATGCATTACGATGAGTGAGAGCAGACCTGCAGCATCATCCAAAGTGAGACAACCATCCTGTCATTTACACACAGGTATAAAGCCTGACTGAGGTTTTTTTCAAAATAGAACATACATTCAACAAAAAAACAAAAAGATGAGGACTTATTTTGCCAACATTGTTTTAGTTTTTCAGCTGAACAACTACACTGTCTTATCTTTAGCTGTACAGTCTCCCATCTTCTGATACTTCACATTAAAGGTCCTCTATAAAGTTCATTTTCAGGTGCATACTTTAAATTTAGTTGTCTACCAGATCACCCTCACTGGCTTTCCTGTTCAAAAGATGCATTATTTTTCTCATTCTGTCCATTGTCGATGCACCTCTATCCACCCATTGTCTGAACACCCTGCCCGTATCTTTAAGACCCGCCTCCTGAAAAGCCCACTCTGCTCTGATTGGTCAGCACTCAAAGGCCTGAACAGGAACCGCCCACCGAGTTTCTGCATCAGCGCTGCTATTTAAAAAAAAAATAAAAAATTCAACGTTGGGCGTGCTGGTGACTGTATACTTGTGACATCACTACGGAGTTCCTGACGGCTCGTTTACAGGCACAGTTTCTGAATAAGAGCTGAACGGATTTCTCTGTGGATTGAGGGTTTTGAATACTGACACCTGTTTTATAATCAAAAAAAGACACCATTAATCCTAAACAAAACTTGGTTGAGCACTGGTTTGCACACCTCCACGGGTAACTTCGCATCCACCATGGAGAGTTCAAAGCAACATTACGTAGAAATTGCCATTTTGTGCCAATTTTGCTAACGCTGTGATCCGACCCTCTCACTGTAGCTACACACTGCAGAAACAAGCGATGGGGGGGGTTGGACTGGTGGATTGCTAGATTGCATCTTAGGCATGTGCAGCGAACGCTTTTGAGAATGTGCACAGCCAACTAACTTAAAATAGAAGCAGCATTATTATTATGTTTAGAAGAGAACAGCGACTTCCAATGAATGTTTTGTCTGCTGCACAGACGTGGTTAAGATTAACATAAGCGGGAGCTTCATTTGAGTGTGATTTACAACAAGAAAAATATCATGTCTGCTCCAGCATCCAGACAATGAAAACATTTATTGAGATTTTGTGCTTGTGTGTGTGATTGTGTGTGTCTGCTGTTGGGTTAACCCCTTCTGATTGTTCCTAAGTGGCTCATTGTCTTTACTCTGATTGATGACAGAAGTCAGCTATTCAGGCATATCCTGTGTCAAGAGCTGTGTTAAAACACAAGAGCGAGGGAGGCTGAGTGTTCAGCGGAGGGTTTCTCAGAATGTGATCTGAAAACACCGAAACACGCAGATAAATATCTTGGCCTGCATCTGTTGTTTAGACGAGATATCTTCCCCCTAGACTTCCTGCTCTTCTTTGACCTTGGTTTGACAAAAAAAAAATCTTTAATCAATGTGTGTGTGTGTGTGTGTGAGACAGAGATCAAGAGAGAGTAAGTGAAAAGAGAAAGACAAGCCTCCTCTTGTCGTGGTCACAGTCAATTTTCAACCCCCTTTTCACTCGATAAAGAGCCTCACAAAGGCCTCAAAGCATCAAAGCTGTGCGCTCCTCGGATCTCCTGAGTGTGATCGTTTAGCAATCATTTAGCTCCCGTTAGCATCGGGCGGTGCAGCCAAATGCTACAAAAGGCCTGGAACGCGGCATCTGTGTGGCGTTTTTGAAAAAAAAAGTTCATTTCGCTGAAGTGTGTGCAGCTGTCATTTGGTTCATTGCGTTGTAATCATGTTGGAGTGAGCGGCACCCAGGGAGACAAGTCTTTCTTTGAGATTCTATACAAATTTCTGAGCCATCGTCTCACAATAGGAGCAACATTAGACCACAGGATGAGAGATGAGATGCATCAGTGCCGTAGCAAAGTTATAAAGTTCCTACTGCAGCGCAATAAAGCCAATATATGAACAAACCTACCAGACAGAACACGAACGTCACTGTTAACTCACAGCTGAAAACACATAAACACTGTAGGGTCTTAAACTAAGGTCCTTCTAACAGCTTATTTTGCCTTCGAGGTTCAATTTATTAGAGCCACAGTAAAGGATCGCCTGTGTGCTAGCGTGCCTGCAAATTTCATCAACTCCAATGTGAAACCTTTTATGGCCACTTTAATAGAATACAAAACCAATTCTGCCCATGAAATGAATGTCTAAATGAAAAGAAACTGTTTGTCCTATCGGAGTTAAAGCGTGAAAGTGTGTGCGCGACTGAGTTGATTTCTCAAAAAGAAAAACAGACAAGTGGGAGGACACGCGACAATTGTTCGCACCATTAACAGTGAGTCAAGACAGACTCAGGGCTTGTCTTTAACAACGCAGATGGTGCCTTTTTTTTATTTAAGTCAGCCGATTGCAAACATTTGAATGTCGTGTTGCCGTCTTTTCTGCCTATACTCGCGGTAGAACTGCTAACTGTAAGCTGAACACACGATAGGATCGATTGGAGATGCAGCTCAGGCGCGTGTGAGCCGACCAATCAGAGCAGACTTGGTATTCGGGAGGGGGCCTTAAAGAGACAGGAACTTAAACAGATCATCACCAGAGAGGGAATACAGTGTTGCTGAGCTGGCCGAATGAGAAAACGTTATGAGCGTTAGTGCATGTAGATCTATTCTAGAGCTAACCTAAAAATAAAAGCATCAACCTGAATGTTATCTTAAAATGTCTCCTTTTATAACCTCACAACTAACTAACTATAAAAAAAAAAAAAGTAGCTCATTAGACAGTGGCACCTACTTTGTAACACACATCTGGCTTTCTTCCTCCTCTCCACTCAGAGGTGA
Source organism: Diplodus sargus (assembly GCA_903131615.1). NCBI lineage: Eukaryota > Metazoa > Chordata > Actinopteri > Spariformes > Sparidae > Diplodus > Diplodus sargus. Next base: position 421,451 of record CAEMYA010000306.1, on the reverse strand, counting down.
AGACATCAAAAACACCAGATGACCCTGACACACTGCCGGCCTCTCCTTTGAGGTTCTGCTTCACTGGGAGCGGCAACACACACACACACACACACACACACACACACACACCTGTCCTGAGGGAAGCGGAGGATTACGAGGCATAGAGAAAGCAGGCTGAGAGAGGAAGAAGAGCAGAACGTGAGCGATGCAAGGACCCTGGGAGAGGAGGAAATATGGGTTATGGGGAGGAAGAAGAGGAGGTGGCTGGCTGCACACCTCCACCGCTGAACGCTCTACTCCTCTTCTTCCGCGTCAAATTTTTTTTTTTTTTATCATTCCCGTTTCCTCCCGGCGTGTGTGTTTATATTCGGATGAACTCTGATGAAAAACAAAAAAATACCGATACCGAAAAAGGAATTCCTCCGCGTGAATCCACATACACATACATTCAATTCCCTTAACCACCCCCCCAACACACACACACACACACACATTCTCCCAGTTTCCAACCTCCCACAACCTCTTCCACTTCCCTAATTTCCCTCCCACCTCTCTCTCTCTCTCTCTCTCTCTCTCTGGCTCTGGGTGATAAGCAGTAGCACTACTAATCAGGCTTGCCCTAAATTTGCCCATGCCCTGCAGGATTAGCATGTGCGAGAGTGGGAGAGGAGTGTGCGTGTTTCTCTCTGTGTGTGTGTGTGTGTGTGTGTGTGTGTGTGTGTGTGTGTGTGTGCGTGTGCACGTGTTGGTTTAGAAGCCGGCGCCTGCAGCGTTTTCGTCGGCCCTCACACACTTCATGCGTGCACATCCAGCCCGGTGTGTGTGTGTGTGTGAATGCGAGGGGAGGGCTTCAGTATGAATGAGTCACTGAGTCAACACGGCTCTGGTATTTTTAACTTACTGTAAGTGAAACTGTACCGCTGGATATAATAAAGCCATCTCGTTGCATAATATGAATATCTCATCATGTTTATCCTACGGAATGATGAATATTTTAATATCAAGGAATACGAGGCCTTTTGAAAAGTTGCAGTGTGTACTCAAAGAGAGGAGGGAAGATACATAAAATATAAATATTTGTATATGAAGTAAGTCTACTGTATTGACTTCTGGGGGCTCGGGCGTTCTCCAAATAAATAATGCAATTCGGCTTTCCATTTTAAGGTCATGATTTGATTACGTTTTTGAATTAAAACTTTTTTTTTTCCCAATATCGTGCCATCTTTTTGCAGCTTTTTGTGCGTTGTTTTTGTGTACTTCTTTAGACGTACTGTTCCCATAATCTGCTTTTAATTTCACTATGACTAAAATCAAAAGCTTTAGATTGTGTTTCCGGATAACCTGTTGGTGTCAATAAAAGATGGTCCGTATGATCGCTGAAATCTTTAAATCGCACCTGAACTTTTTCTCAACGAGACAAAACTGGCAGCAGATCGGGCTGGAAACACTGTTGCTGTGTAATCCAGGAACATCTTTCACACAAAAGGCACACAGTGCTCACCTGCCCGGCTGTGTTTAGGTTCTGGCCGGTGGACTCAGACTAAACAGTGAGACAATCTGTGTGTCTTTAAAAGCCAAACGGAGCCGGAGCAGCCATAACATCTGCACACTGGAACGGTTGTTCTCGTCCCTTTTTCCTGTTTTTGTACTGTAATTGTGGTACATGTGCTTTTTTATCATATTTCACACCTCTACTCATTGCATTTCAGAGATATGGATCGTTCTGTATGTTCCGCTCCACGTGTCATGAGTTGTGAGGGGTTCCGGTAAAAGAGACATCACCTCTGAACTTGGCCGATGGTTTCATTCAAATGACTGCTCAAAGCTCAAAGAAATAAAAAGATCCAACAAAAGAAGTAAAATAATGATCTGGGTGAGTGGCACGAGACCTTCGATAGACTAAATTCCGCACCTTTGTCTGATGTTTACTTTTGATTATTTTTCTTTCAGTTAGGATTTTGAGCCTTCTGACGGCGTGTTTTTACATTTGCTGTGTGTTTTCCTTGGATGGTTATATCTTGTCGTATCTTGCCGTCACCGTCTCCTTCCTGCTCACCTGTGTTCCTGTGCTCCCCCCCGACACCTGTCGCACATCAGCCTCGTTAGCGATGCCCCGTTCCCACCGCCTCCACCTCATCCCCCCTCGTTAGCTGAGTTTGAATTTAAGTCTCTTTCTTTCATTTCCCCTTGTTGAGTCATCTTTCCTCATCTTGTTTCCGTCCTGTGTCTTTTCCCCCCCTCCCGCCCTCTTGTGCTCCCTGTGTTCTGGGTTTGTTCCCCATAGCTTTACGGTTCTCTAATCCATTTTTGTTTGACTGTTCGGTTCTCTGGATTCTTTCTGTCGCCAGCATTTTTTTCTTAATCACATTTTGGGTTTTTTGAATTATTGGAATTTGGCTAGCGGCTTTCATTGAGGCTCGTTTTTTGTTGTTTTTCGCTGGATGTCTTCATCTGGGCCTGACAACACTGCTACATAGGTACTTTTCCTTCCATCACAGCAAAACGCCACTGAAAGAAGGTTATAAAACTATTACCTGTTTGCTAAAAGAGGATTTAAGTTGCTTGCCATTTGACACCGGCACAAATTAGTCATTTTTAGAAGAGAGGATGAAACTTACATCTTCATTTTCATAAACGGAGCTTGTCAGAGGGAAGTGCTACGGTCTCTCTTCCACCTACAACTCTTTGCATCAGTTGCCAAAAATTCTATTTCTGTGTGTTCCCTGTGCTCTGGTGATGACAGTGCGTCCCGAGTGGTTCGGAAGAATACAATTCAGCTGGGTGACGAGAGTTTAAACACCCCATTGTCAGCAGCATCCACTGTGCTGAAGTGCAAGAGACTGCGAGACCGTTTTTTCGCTCTCGGCTCTAGGGCTGCTATTCTGTAGCTGACCTCTGACCTCCCTGAGGAGGGATAAACAAAAAAGAGGATTTCTCTGCAGGGATCAGCCAGGTAGGTAGTGTTCTGAGCGCTGAAAGCTTGAAAAAGAGGTGCACGACTAACAGCGTCTAACTCCCCGCGGAGGATTTACAGCGGGGGGGAAAGATGTTATCCTTTCTGATTGAATCACCACACAGCTCGTGTAATGTGCTCACCTGCGTAATATTGTTGCCATGGTTGTTTTCTCGCGGGGTGCGGCGCAAACAACAGGAGGCCGAGCGACGAGAGGGAAAGAAACGTTAGTTAAAGGGGCAGAAACGCTGGAGAGAGAGGAATGGCGTGAGATGAAGCCACTTGTGGCAGCACCACAAGGCCCATAACAGGTTTTATTCACCTTGTGTGATTGGCGGGTAAAACGCTGGTTTCCGTTCGCGCTCACTATTTAGATCCAGGCCAGAGCGCTCTGTGCTCTGCACACATTAATACGGACTGGTTAGTTGCAGCTACACGTTAGCGTCCATGCTGCACGCGGCACACTGTGGAACTATAAAAGTCTATGCAACAGCTCTCTTTTTTTTTTTCATGCAGTTCTTTTCGCCTTTAAACTTAACTACATGTCTGCACACACGACCACAGAGAGACCCCACACATTTCTCATTAAAGCAGCAGAAACCACACGGTTCCAGCTACCATCTGCATGCGGTGAGACACACACACACACACACACACACACACAAAGGACTGACACCACATGCCAGTGCTGAAGCAACAGCTGGTCAGTGTCACATGCATGTCACTGATGACCTCTGGGGGGTCACATGCCAAAGGTCGGAGTTTGCACGCCGCTCGAGACAATCTGAAGGATCAATAGGAGCTTAATCCATGTGCACACACACCAACACACACACAGTTCAGTCTACTTTGAACTACTTTTGCAAATGTTCTTAACTTTCTTAATTGATTAGTTGATCAATAGAAAAGAAGACTTGTGATTGTGTTTCTTCATCATTTATGACAGCAAATGAAGAGTCTTCCGGTTTTGGACTGTTGGCTGGACAGAAGATGCAAACTGAAGATGTCGTCTCAGGGGGCCCTTGTGAAACATAAAAGGACGATAGTTTGGGTGTCAAACATGTAGCGATTGTTAATTGCAACCCTGATATAGACGGTGAAATGTCTACTTTGCACCTTTTGAAGAAACAGGAACGCAAACATCAGGTCGAGTCTGCTGAGGGCTTTGATTTCGTAAGTATCTAATGTCTTTAACTTTCAACAATGAGAAAAATGTGTTGCATCGTTTTCACGACTCTTGTCAGTACTGATGCCCATGTCCTTTCCACAGAAAAACCACACTGAGTCATGTTCGTACTTTCACATGAAAACCATAAGAACTAAACGAAGGTTTTTCAAAGAAACCTGCACCACACAACAGTCACAAGACCCGCAGAGACGCACCGGGTGACAAGGCTGTGACGTTTTGATGACACGGTGGAAGGGTTTTTCACCGACGCTGTAAGTCAAATAATGACTAAGTTGGGCAGTGAGTGCCTGAGTGTGTGTGTGTGCGTGTGTGTGTGTCGCAGGAGAGAAAAGTAATCCCATGACTGGCCTTATGTGTGGACAGAGAGGTTTAATAATTGACAAAGACAATTTCCTGTCCACTGCTGATAAAGACATGGTTGACACACCTACTGTACACAGCTGTCCGCCACAAAGGCTTCCTGTGTGCTTGTACTCCCTTCCCCTCAGACACACACACAAACACATCATTCTCACATCTTCACTTCCTGTCCTGTGTATGGACATAATTTTAAAGCAGAGGAGACATACTGAAAGATAGAGAAGAGAGAGCGGATTGATAGTCAGAGAGAGGGGTTTTAACACCGAGCTAGCAGCTTGTCCATTAGTGGACCAGATAGTAATGGAGGCTAATAGGGAAGGGAGACTGAGCTGATCAATAATAGATCAGGTCAATTAGCAGCTGGATGGCCTTGCTGAGGAGAGGAGAGGAGAGGAGAGGAGAGGAGAGGAGAGGAGAGGAGAGGAGAGGAGACTTCAGTGCCCACCCGTCCGCCCATCGACCATCTCCATTTTCTGTCCTCCTTGTGATGTCATCGTCCATCCCCTGAGGCACCAGTCAGAGGCCAAAGGTCAAGTCTTTCATAGTGATCTGATTGTGTCTCACACAGACGCAAAGAAGTGGACACAAGAGGGGAAACGAGAGGGATGTGGGAGGAGATGTTTCAACTTCGACACTCATGACTGATGGCCGCACCTAATGATGAGTGTGTGACTGATGAGGCAACACACAATATATAGAAAGAGGAATGGAAAGACTCTTTCAATGCAGAGGCAAAAACAGACATGAACAGAAACCATCGAGGTCTACCTCCCATCTGGTAATGAAATATCTTCCATCCACACAGCCAGCTGGAGGGGCCGCCACAGACGACCGCAGGAACACACACACACATACCAGGTGACCCCACATCCTAGATACCGCAGCCTAACCCCCTCATCCCACTGCCAAACACTCGCATGAATGTCTGCTTCCACGGACCACATTTGTTTCCATCCTTTCCAACGCGTGCCCTATAATCCCAGCCGCACTACCATGCAAGAGCGTCCATAAACCCTGACCGAAAATATCACAATCTTTTATTTTAGCTCCCTTTTGTAAGCATTTACTTAGTGTAAACTGGTATAAACTGCTAGACTCTTATTATGAAAGGTAAATCGGACGGGATATAGAATCTGCTGGTCAATGAGGTAATGTAAACGGAGACATTTAAATACCATCATCTCTGCATATCGCCTGAAATGCAGATTGTGGAAAACTATATCCAGACATGGTAGCAACAGCATGGTCAAAATGGAATTTTATGGAAAGAATAATGGTCAAAGTTTAGGGGAAGGGGTGGTTAAAGTCATAAAAAAAACAGTCATATGCAGGACTATGATGGTAAAAAATCTCACTGAAAGTCAGATTCAAGCACAACTGTTCATGTGCTGGCAATTCAAACAAAAAGGGATAAGTGAAGACCATGTTCAACAACTTTCCTGTGAATATGGCGTCATTTTGATGAGGTACAAGGATGTGAACAAAATACGGAAACAAATCGACTTTGTTGTGTGCTCGATGCAGTAGCAATGAATGGGTGAAAATAACTATTCAATATAAACTTACAGTGTTTCCCACACATATACTTCACTTTAGCGGTGAAGATAGATGATTTTTGAGCGTCACTGTGTCATTTTCCGGTTGTGACAAGTACACAGCCATTCTGTGGGAAACAATTAACTACTTAAACTACAAAAATAGAACCTGCTGCTACTAAGTCCATATGCATGTGTGTGACACGAACAGGCCGGTACTGTCCTCCGCACTGCATACTGCTCGCGCTGCTTCCTGCGACGATCGTTAAGCTTGGCATTGGACATAAGTCGCGAGGCGAAGGCTCAAACAATACGGACGGTCCGAGCAGTAAAACTCCCGACAAACTTCTCTTTAAGAGCTGATTTATGTGTTTGACAACGACACATCGCCATGTTCCCTCCAAAACACCCTTTGTGCCCATGATGTCTGGGGCTGGGTCTATTCTGGACGACGGAACAAAGTGGCCAGTGTGCTGAGCCGAGTCTGGCCACTGACAGAGACCAGAGATCAAAGCAGCCCACATTTAACCACTGGCCATTGACTAACCCTCGGGCTGTGTGTGTGTGTGTGTGTGTGTGTGTGTGTGTGTGTGTGTGTGTGTGTGTGTGTGTGTGTGTGTGCGTGCGTGCGTGTGTTTGTTTGTGCCAAAATTCTTGCAGTCTTCACTGCTGCCATCTGAACAAGTGCCCAAGCGAGTGTTCCAGTTTGAATTAAACTCTAATTTAACAACCCTCAAAGGTCTATTAACACTCTGTAATAAAGGCCGATCTTTCTCTCTCCTCCTCCTCCTCCTCCTCGGCCCCTGGACTCGCTCCAGGTACAGTAACTGATGCTCCTCACAGATTCACGAGGCTACGCTGGAACTGTGCGTCCCAAACGTTTCATCCTGAGTGGGGAGAGATGCTCTCGGCGCCTCGCCCCCGGTTCTCCTCTCCTCTCTTCTCAGTTTCACCGTATAGAATAATGGATGCACTGTTGATGCTGCTAAATGCTCTTGTGTGTCTGTCTGCGTGTCTCATATTACCAAAGTAACTGCCTCTTCCTGGCCTATAAGCAACAAGCTGTCAGGGCCAGAATCGTACAAACACACGTCTCACCATGCGGCTGTCGGAGTATTTATGCCGGAGGTTCGGCTCGAGTAGTTCTCACCAGACGCTGACACAAACATGGCACCCTCTTTGACCTGTGACCCCCTTCTCTCCACGCGGTCGGAGCCTTTCACACACTTTTAGAGCCGAGGCAACTGATAACACTCTGGAAATCAGTGAAATTGTGTGTGAGAGTCAGTGTGTGTGTGTGTGTGTTTGACCTTGCAGCTGCACGGACACCAGTCGCGCCAGCAACCAACACGATGAAAAACATGGAGAGATTCCAAAACAGAAACAAAGAGAATGAGACTCCTCCTCGTCGGAATACAAAATCCCGGCGCTTCCTCTCCTCTTTCACTCTTTTCCCCTCCTCTCATTGGCTGCTATCCTTCTTTCCTCCCATGCCCCGGCTGCTTCATCAAGGTCAGCTGGATCACACTCGGTTGTGATGCTCCTTCAAATTGCAAACTCTCTCTGAGCGTGTGTACGTGTGTGTGTGTGTGCGTGCACGCAGTTTTAGAAGCTATTTAGCATAGCAGCAAATCAAACAAGAGGAACTCCACAGGGGGAGGAAGGGAGAGGGAGAGGGAAAGAGAGGAGGAGGAGGCCCTTGGGAATGTGAATAAATAAAAGGTGCTATAGGGAGGGAGAGGGAGAGAAGGAGCGACAGGCAGGAAATGGAGGAGACGGAGAGATGACAGGAGAGTCCAGGTAGTGGAGAGCAAACGCAAAAAAGCCATCTGCGCCTCCAATTGAAGAAGTCTCGCTCCAAAATGCCTCTTTTTTGCTCGTAAAATAAGCGGCTGACAACATGTTACAATCCAACGAGGTCCAATCCAACAGGCCTGCAATACAACGTTAATACTGTGTTTTACTTTGTGCTGGACCAGTATACTGCCGCCGCAATGATTAATCAATAAGGCCACCGAGGGAAACTTAAACATTAACCACCTGATAATCTATTAATCTCTCCAGTCATTACTCAAGCAACAGGGCCAAACATTTTCTGGTTCCATCGGATGTGAATATTTGCAGCTTTTCTTCATATTTTTTGACAGTAAATGAAGAGTCTTTGTGTTTTGGACCGTTGGTTGGACAAAAGAAGCAAACTGGAGACGTCACTTTGGGCTCCGGGAGACACATTTTTGACATGTTATCGACAAAGCAATTGATTAAGCTTGAACATAATCCTTAGTTGCAGCGCTACAGTATACAGTTTATGTTAGAAGATTAACATTGATTGGTTGAAGGTTTTAAAGGTGCAATATGTAGGAAATGGCACAGGGACAGCATATGGCCTGAGATATTTCTAATTGTTGCCAACAGTGGTAAGTTATTTTAGTTAGTTAGCTCACTTAGCCGCGCATGTAGCGGCCTAAAATGTAAGCTCAGAGCTTGGCCTGCCAGCGTTGTAGCTTTGGTTTGGTTAGCATGCTAACAGCAGTAGATAGACATCATAACATCAAGATTCTTCTGTTTCTTTCTCCACATGCTGCGAATCATGTTAGTTAATCTGCGTTCGTGAACACCTAATGTGCTGCCACATTCATTATCATAATAAGAACCAGCTCATTAATTATTTAGGCGATGCACATTGTGATTTCCCGCAATGGTCAGGTGATGGTTTGCAGAAGCTAATGAGTTTTTCATTTAGGCATGATTGGGAGAAAAAAAAAAGTCAAAGTTGCGTTATCACAATGTGCACCAACAGGTTACTTTCAGCCGTGGTCTGACATACAGGGGATGATTATTGCAACAATAGCCGTCTGGAGACACAACAGTCCTGCAAACTGTGACGTCAGCAGCTGTACAATATGTGCATACCTGCTGCAGGTGACTGGGCTGCTGTGACGACAGGTGTCTAGCCGGCTCTGATTATCTTGCAGTGAATCTAACAATGACGACTATGAGAAATACTCTCGGCGCTGATTTGTTGTTTTTTGAGGTATCATCATGACATCATGGCAGGTAAAACCACAGGATTCTACTTTGTTCACTGAACAAGACGGACTGTCTTGCACTTCAAACGGTACAAACAGCTGGAACAGATGAGTTACTCCTGTGCTGACACAAGATATAATAGATCAGCTCTTATGTTTATTCTTGCTAAAATTGGACGTCCCAATAAAAGCTTTTAGCTTCGCTGCATTTTTTTATTGAAACAAAACAAAAACTCACGTATTTTCCTTATAGGGTCAAAACAAAAGCAGCTTTTTTAAAAACAGAGAATAAGGCTCTGTGTTGTTTTGTTTGTACACTGTACATAAAATGACCTACAAATGGGATTTCTCAGATTCTGCATGTTCGTATTGATCAAGACGCAAAAACCTGTTTGAACCCAATCAACACTTGTTCGATTTTCTCGCCTTGACGGCGGCCCTCTCTCTCTCTCTTTGCAATAAGACGTGAACTCACTGACCTGAGATGGTGAGCGAGGGGGAGAGAGACAGAGACAGAGAGAGGCAGAGACATGGAAAGTGCAAGGTGGACAGATAAAGCCCTGTAGAGAAACTGGGACCATTTTCTGAGCCGTCGTTTAAAAAGGGGAGGGCTGCGGCGGTGTCTGAGGTGATATATGGCAGCAGGGGTCGATGGGTTAAGTGCTCTGTTCTTGTAAAATGGGTGCCGAGGTCCTCTGCGTGTCGGCAGAGCTGATAGCTTTATCTGTCCTGCGGGCAACTCTCGGGATCAGGAGACCAAACTGAAAGAGCAGATGGAGCATCGTACGGTTCTGGTTCTGCCATCAGTCTTTTTATGACTCATTCATCGCGGCACGTCGAATGAAAACACACTCAGATACCAGGGCGAGGATTCGTACGAACATTGACCGCCAGCCTGACGATGCAAATGCTCAACGGTTAACAGCTTATCTAGCGAGGATGAAGAGTGTGTTTACTGGATGAAAAACGTGGCACTTTCAAAATGTCAGCTTTCCAGGAAACACAGCATTTCATTTGGCGAAACATCAGCTCTTTGCTAAAAAATTTTTTGTGGATTTTCATGAGGCCAAAGGTCACCGGACATCGACCCCGTGATGTAATCCCTCGGCTAAAGTGAAAACATAAATTAAAAACTCATGAGCCGGGAGGCCTGTTTGGACATTTAAGATATCCGAGAGAGAGAGAGAGAGAGAGAGGGAGAAAGAAAAAGAAAGCAACAATACTTTAACGTCTGAGCGGAAAAACATTTCTTTGTGTGTGTGTCTGTGTGTGCGTGCGTGGAAGCTAAAGTTCTGGATCTCTGACCCCCGGCGCCATTGTCTGCTTCGGGTGCTGTTGTTGAGTTGAATGACCCGAGAGCCACACCTCTTACACACACACAGTCACGCATGAATAAAACATCTGGGTGTGTGTATGTGTATGTGATTATGTGTCACAAACAATAGATCACTGCAGAGTCACAGGGGACGAACGCCCTCATAAGTGTCCGTCCCGCACAGAAGGCTTCATTTATTCATTACGCGCCTGCATCAGTACTGCGATGCGACTGGAGTCAGGTTGATATTTATGTGGTCGGAGATGGATGATTCCGTTTTTTATCAAGTTTGAGTTCCTCCTTGATCAGCAGGAATAAAATCTTCATCTTCTTTGATAGTTTAATCGTCATTGAGGTCACTTTATTAGAAGAAGAAAGACATTAAGTGAAGCCTCTCAGATACGAGGGAGTGTCTGTTTTTCAGTGTCACTGAATAATTAAACACCATCAAGTTCTGGACTATATTGATATTGACGATAACAAAAAGTGATATATTGATTTCATGTTAGTACAAATCGCGTTAATGCAGTGCCTCCTAAATAACTTCCGGAGAAACTGGTCTGCATGTCGAAGCGTCCTTTCGACACTCGCTTTGGATAAAAAGTGTCTGCTAAATGTAAATGTAAAAAAAGAAAATCAAAACAAAATGATTTTTGACAGATCGTTACTGATTGCAGATACAGAAGTTTTTTTTTAAAATGACGTGAAGGTGAAGGAGACAGACGTTCTTAAAACCAACGGAAGTCGGCTGTTGTTGTTTTTTGGCAGGCGAGGCCGGTCAGCAGCAGCTGGAGCTGCAGCAGCGGCTGTGACGAACAGCTCATGGAGGCAGTTCAGGAGCTCGGCGCCCACATGCTGCAATTAGCAGTAAACATCCATTAATCCTGAAGTTGCTCATTATAACTCAGGAACTCGTCTGAGAGTCAGTTTCCTTCTGTGTCAGACTCATCCAGTGACATCTGTATATATCGATGAATACATTGCAAAAAGGTCCCACAAACAGCTCATTTATCTTTGGCAAATTTGCCAAAAACTAAACATATAGAAGCAAAACCCCCCCCCAAAAAAACTCACTAAATCAATGAAAACTTCCTGTTTCCAGCTTCTTTTGGAGGAAGTTAGTTCAAAAACATAACTGACTGCTTTCCACAGAAGTAAGACAATGAGTAATTTGAGTGTAGGAGTGTGTGTGTGTGGGTTGTGGGGAAGGTGACACAGCGTATAAATGATCGAATCCCCAGAACATAGTCAAAAAACTCTCCTGGACTCCCACAGGAGACACGCCCCCTTCCACAGCCAAGCAATCAAAACAGTGATCAGTGCCGGTTTCAAAAAACAACCTATACGACCTGACAGAACCGAATACTGACTGACCAAACATTAGCAACGTGAAATCACTTAAAAACTGTAGACTGTGTCGATCAATGTGTGCACAAACATCGGCCCAAGTCTGAGCACAGTCCTTATCGTCAATCTGTGTTTGTGCTAACACGACGGCGTGCATGAGAATGATCTTTATCGTCAGATATCACGCCGCCACAAATCAGCCATCGCTCGCCGTGCACAGCTGGAACCGCTGACATGTGACAGTAACGAGCGTCTTTGTCATCTTCTGAAGAAAGTCATCTTAGACGGGTGAGAACGCATCTTGCTCTTACATAACACAAGCAAGAGCGCACACACGGTTCACCGTGATGAAAGCCTGCAGGCCTTGTAATACCTCCACCTAACACACACACACACACACACACACACACACACACACAGGGACAGTTCACGCTAAATAAATGATGTGTGTTATTTCCACATGGCTGAAGCTCCTGTGCTGATTCACCGCACTGTCACACACAGCAGAAACATATGGGCAAACACACACACACACATTCTGCATCTACACGCCATTAAGTTCCACTGAAACATTAAACATGAAGCATGTTGTTCTGAACTCAAGCGCCCGACGTTAAAGGCAGTTTGAGCATTTCAACACAGAGGGGGAGTGAGGGAGTCAAGGGGTGAGGCAGAAGTCGAGGCGGATTGTTTATGTGAAACATTTAAAGTGCTGCAGGATGAGGGTTGAGACAAAGTTCAGCCAGCGAGCAGTCACTGCTCTGCAGCTCGCAGGCCTGGTACACTGATTCAGTAGTTATGAATGGCTGGAGGTCTCAGCCGGTCAACGTTTTCTTGTTAATTAACTCGGAAACAAGAGCGATTCTGAGGAAGCGTTGTCACACCAGCCTCTAACGCTCACAGACAACAGGAAACAAACTGTGGATTGAGTTACATGGAATGTTTGCGTGCCTGTAAGTATTAAGTTTACTTCCCGATTTGCACACCCCTGCAGGGGGGAAACAGCCTCTAACATGGAAGAGCTTCATCGCGCGCCGTTTCGCTCCGCAAAGAGAACCGCGAGCTGCGCGCTGTCAGGTTCCTGCTCGAAAAACACTTGTCACTCATCGTGATTGGATGTCAGCCTGAAATTGCCTCCAGCCTGGAACAGGAAACCGGGTTCCCTGAAGCCATCTCAGGTGGTGAAGTGGAACGGGAACCCATCGTCGAATGTACATTTCTTACCGCGCAGCCTCTCTTCACTGCTGCAGTCAAATTAAAGCACAATGAGCTCTCTCAGCATGTGAAAACACAATGTGAGGTGAGTCTCTGGAGGAGCCTTGTCAAATCATATCCCCTGATGACATCATCAAGGTCATTTCCACAGCTTGGGAAATATATAACAAAGGATTAAGTCATTTTTAGATATTTCAATGCCATAATGTTACATATTGTACCTTTAAAGAGATGTTTTGGCATGCATTATGGGACATGTAGTTTTAGTAGCTAGATGCACAGCATTGACTAAAAGTCTGGATATGTCAGCCTCTGTGGCTTTGATTTCCACCCCTTATTTTAAATGTAAATTGAGGAATACGTAAACAACTATGTCATCCTTTTGCCGAGTTCAATTAGGTTTCATTTTCACAGTCACAATTTTGAGTCTGTGTCATGTCTGGGTTTCTGGCTGCCTTGAGATGAGCTTCCATTTATTTGTTGTCTCTTTTTTTTCCATTAAAAGGATTTTTCTTTAGCCATCATTAACTGTTGGAAAGCTGAAACAATGAATCAATTTTATGGATTAGTCCACTGACAGCAAAGTAATTTGGAACTTTTTTTTTTATTAAGTGTCGTCTGGGTCAGTTTTTCCAAGCAAAACCTCCAAAGATTCTCTGGTTTCAGCTTCTCCAATACGAGGATTTGCTGTTTGTATTTGTTTCACATGACTGCAAATTGAATATCTTTGGGGTTTTGGCCTGGTTTATCTGACTTAACCTGCAGCTATGTGTGCGTATTTCACTAAACAATGAACTGAAACTTGAAGTCATATGTGTCCGAAATGCAAAGATCAAGCTATAAAGCCCAGTAATTCCACAAATCAATAAATAGACATTATCTCCGGCTCCCGCTCTCTCCCTCGTATGATTAATGCCTGACCAGAAATCAATACTCTCCACTCCCACATGTGGAACGTAGAGAGTGAGGAGGCTCTTCGTTTACAGCCTGTGTGCGCGCCGCTCTGCCAGTCTTTGGATAAACATTTGCGAGCTCAAGATCCAGCAGTGAGCGCTGGAAAATACTATCAGCAACCGAGCTGTTTTTGTCTCTGACGCCCTTTAGGACGCGCCTGCTTTCACCTTGTCTGCTACGACAAGACACACACACAAACACACACACACACACACACATACATTAGTCTAAATAAATCCGATTTGCCTGCAGGGAGAAGATAATGTAGGTTTGGCATTTAAAATATATGGGTTGTTGAGAGGAAGTGAGAGGAAGATGCAGCACACGTTACACACACACACACATACACACACACACACTGATGTGTTAGATGGATGGTGGGTCTCACCCCTGGAGCAGTCATGTATCCCTCTAGACTGCATTACCCATAAGCTATTTGCCTCCCCCACACTCACACCCTGCGTACAGCCTGATAACTGTATGTTCGTATCTTCCCCTGCATACTCGGCTCTTTGATGGAATGACTCACTTCATAATATCACGCGTTAAAGAGCGTTTCCACTCAAATTGCACTTCACTGACTTAGCCCACTTGCTCTCAGAGAGAGAGATCTTTTTGAATGAGAACTGGTGTTATTTGCTAATTAATTCCAGTCTCCTTTCCCCGGCACTAAGCTAGCATCAGTCTACACTTGCTGCACATTTCCTTTGCATTACAAGCCTGCCATCAAAAGCAAACCCTAGATGACGTGACCGCCGTACTGATAAAATGTTGTGGAAATACTATCCTGAATTTATGAAGACCACATGCAGATATAGTGAAACTATCCAGGGGATAAGGGGAATTCTAAATAAATACCAATCCCTAATAATAAGGCCTGGAATTAAGGCCCTGTGAGAATTCATGGTATGAGGCAGGTTACAGTCAGGAAGGAATATATATTAGGGCTGCTTATCAAGATTTCTGTGATGCTGAACTTCTTGAATCTATTAATAAACAACCCCGAGAAGAAGTTGTCCTAGATAAATCCAAATCTTATTTTTTGGAGATCAATGCTGTTCATGTGTGGAACCAAACATGAAGCCCCGACTTAACATTTTGATCCAAACCGTGATCTTTAATCTAACCGAGTAGTCTCGTTGCTTAAACTGTGACGGAAAACTGAAAATACTCTTTCAAATACCCAACGATTGTAAATGAGACTGTTTAATTAATTAAAGTTTCAACTACTTGAAATCATTAGACTACTTATTCGGCCATTTTGAAGAGATTGGTTTCCTACAGTTTTACTTTTAGAGCAAAGTTGCTCAGATTTTACAGCATTAGAGTAAAAAGTCAAAAGAAATCTTTAATCATACAAAAGACACGAACTCCAGTCGCCCACAGTCGTGTGCAAGATGCATCCATCCACCATGACTTGCTCTCTGGAAGTAGTCTTGCCCATCTTTTCTATCATCTATGAATCACCTGACGCGGCCACAGAGCTCGCCGAAGCCTGCCATGCAATGTCCGGCAAAACCACGCCCACCCGTGGGTGTTTTTTGGCAGTGAAATCATGATTTAAGAGGAAATTCCACCAAGAATCAATGCCAACTTTTTGCAGTGTGTAATTCTTGGTGCTGTGGACTCACCAAGTGCAAAAAAAATATTAGATACGTCCCCTTTAACAGATACAATTGTGATCATTGTAGGTGCTAAATAAGGTCGCTCATGTCAATATCAGATGTGCATATGAGTAGCTGACCAAATCCCAATGTGGACACTAAAATACAGGCTATCCGTACTGCTGTGTTGATACCTATTTGCTTAAGGACCAACACTGTGACCACATATGTTGGAAAACAATAGTGGCGATTTATCATTTCAGCACATTTGTGCTCACTGTATATTCATCATGTAGCTGTAGCTGCACGGTAACAAGCTCGCTCACGGTGGAAACACAGTGGAGGCTGCTTACTGTGCACAGCGGCGCAGTTTATTTCCATGGGATTCGATTAATGTTAATATAATCCTGACACATACAGATTAAGGTCAGTAGCAAAACACAGCAACACACACAGCAACACACACGCGCACACACACACATAAACACTTGAACACAGTATGTCAAGTCGTTAATCATGTCAGAGGGGTTGCTTCAATCCATTTATCTATTCCCTCCTCTCTCTCTCTCTTAAACACACACACACACACACACACACACACACACACACTTACACACAGTGACAAATTGCTGACATGGGTAGAATATACTTCTGTCTGGAGATGAGATACCCAGCCCCCTCGAGTCCAGCCCCCTAACCTGATTCCATGTATCTCCCTCTCTTTTCCTAAATCTCTCGGGCTAGACACACACACACACATACACACACACACTGTTGGTAAATGCGTCTGCGCCTGCGTGCATCTCCGTGTGCTGAGGTCTTAAGGTCATTTCCCACGATGCCCTGCACCTCCAGGCTCCTCTGCGACGTCATCGTCACTCCGGGCGACAAGGGGAAATAAGAAGGCGGGGCTTTCCTTCCTGACCCCATCTCCGATACAATGGAGACACACACACACACACACACACACACACACTGTTTTGGGCAGTGCAGGAAAACCTCCTGCATGGGTTTATGCAAAATCTGTGTGTATGTAAATGTGTGTCTGTCCTTGAAGTTTTTTACGAGCTCCACTCTGCTGTTCATGTTTTCAGGAAGAGTCATTCAGGGGTTAGACTTTGGATTAGCAACATGCAACAGGAAGTAGAACCAAATCTGAAGGTACAGGTGGATTTGCGGCTACAGGAACAGGTCAGAAAGCAGATGTTTGAGGTTTTTGTTCAGCTTATTATCAACTATGGCTCTTGTGAAAGTCTAACCGACAGGGGAAGTGAATCACAGCAAAGTGCGCCTTAGTGCCAAATATGGAGACACACAAGTTGGCACAGATTATAAAATTCCCAACTTTTGAAAAAAGAACCCTCATCAACGAATTCAGTGGAAATAACCAGCGCACTTCCTGTGAAGGAATCTTGTTTGGTTAAGAGGAGAAAACAAGCCAAAGTGTCACTCACACAGACGAAAGTATTCGTTGAGCTTCAGTGGTGTTCGATTTCACAGATTTTCACAGCAGTTTCCTGTTTTTTTTTTAAAAAGTTCATAAGTCCCACCTCGGACGTGCAAAGGACACAAAATCTTCCGCTAATAAAAGGCAGACAGGAGAGGACAGCGCACAAGAGACAGCACGAATGAGCTGCTGAGTCCAGTCCCTTAACGTGGGTAGAAAAGGAGAGAAATGGCAAATTGATTGCATTGACAATTGTATTCTTAAAACCAGATTTTCACCCAGATTTTGTATTTTTTTTACACAATTCTAAGCCTGTTTTCAACAGTCAAAATAAACATGTAGAAAATCCCGGAATATCCAAAAGCACGGTATGTTTGACACTAGGGGTCTCTAAAATCCAAACAAAAGGAGCAAGGGATCATGGGAGTTGATGTCTTCATTGTTTAAAAATCTTATTTACACTACGTTTAGTCACTCCGGGAGTTATAGACCAAATTTTTCATGATATATTATACGTGTTTCTCTGGATTTGAACATTGTTGGAAACTTTTTGGATAATGTAATGACTCAACGCACAAATACATAAAGGTTTTGTCATTATTTAGTCATTTGAATGCACAGAGCAATCCGATAAGTAGGCCTACAGATGTTGCATCACAATCAGTGCGTCTAAACGAGGGATGTAATGACTGGCAGTAGACGAGTGAAGGCGATTGGCCTCGTCTGGTACTTAAAAGGTATAAAATGCTAAAATGGGTCACCAGGTATTGTTAATATACCTGGGCGGCCCACCCAGGTAAACTATACGTGTGGGAAACGCTGCACACACACAAAGGGGAAGATTTAGCAAGGAAACACACACTCTCATACTCACATACTGTACATTTGCCTTCAGGCTGTTATGTAGAACCCATATCCCCAGGTACTACCCGCCCCCTCATCTTTCCTGCCAATCCGGCACACCTGCAGGACCCGCTCCACAACTGACTCATGCGTGTGTGTGAATGAGTCTCTGTTGTGAAACACTAAAATTAGGTCAGCTCGGAGGGGTCAGTCATCAGCCACAGCCTGCCAGCTTGTTGCGGTGCCCAGAAACAAGATAAAGAACGGAGACTGACGGAGGGAGGCAGACAGTTAATGGCTGCCGCGATACAGCCGGACTGTAGTGGAAGGTAACTGCATTAGCGTGAGTCTTTTCCTGGAATGCAACTTTTTTTTTTTACAG
This sequence comes from Diplodus sargus, assembly GCA_903131615.1. Taxonomy (NCBI): domain Eukaryota; kingdom Metazoa; phylum Chordata; class Actinopteri; order Spariformes; family Sparidae; genus Diplodus; species Diplodus sargus. Next base: position 403,296 of record CAEMYA010000306.1, on the reverse strand, counting down.
CGGCAACATCCTCCATGTGTTTCCTCCTAACGGCCGGCCGGCTGACACACATTCTGCACTTTGATTTGACCTCCTTTTTGAAAGCTTTGAGTTCAGCGAGAGAACTTGATCAGTGCGTTATTTTCCATGAGTCCGATCGATGTATTGATGTGTTTGTTTGCTCTCTGCTTGCATCGATGGTTGCAGAAACCATCGATGTGCAAATACTTAACACTGCCCATTCTTTCTTTGTTGTTTGTGTCAGGAAAACACATTATTCTGACCTGCAAATTGTATTTAGAATTACTTGAACAAAACATGCCGGTGATGAGGTGTTGCTACCCTGAGTCTGCAGTGTCCTTTCAGGTTCGTACACCCACAACAACACCATAACATCTGTGATAGTGTCCTTGTTTGATATTCCATTGCAAATGAATACATTTTATGCTATGTAATCTGTGCTGCATGCTGTTTATAGCAGTTAATATCAGGTTTTTAACGATAATGGACATCATCAGAATATCAAACATCTGGAGCTGACATGGCAACTTGCATTGATATTTGACGGGGAATGAGACTGAGCTGGCGTAGGTTACTACAGCTTAGTTTGCCTGATGTAGCGCCACGCACCCTGGGTTTTAACATGCAGACATGGAGGAGTCGTTTAGCTCACCAATTTGGCAATATTTCGGTTTGGTGAAAAAATGGCGAGCGAAGGGATTTTACATGTCGTCTTTGCGTATGCAGGAGTTGACTGAACAAGAACTTCAATTTCATGAGTTCCTCCACCACCACCACCCCTCACGCCCCATCAATGATAATATCTTCTATTGCGATATCATGACATAAAATAGTTCATTAGAATCCAGGAACTCAACGTACTTTACTGTTTTATGCCAACAGAAAATTAAACTACAGGCCTACAAATGTATAAGTATAGTGTTCCTTGAGTTTTTGAGCGTACTTCCTACAGGAAAAACTCTGCTAACCTTAAAGAAAGACATCATTTAATCAACTTTTTTAGTAACAGGCAACACACTTCCTACTGCTGTCAGCGCACTTTGACAACAGAAGACAGCCAGACAAGCATATCAGCCTTCTTAACTCCGCTCAGCATCTCTGGTTTGGATTATGGCAGCCAGAGTAAGAGGGCACAGTCAGACAGATTTTTGCGAGTTTTGACTAAACTATAAATAAGTAGGGTACAAAAGCAGGATGTTGAAAAATGAGGGGTCAGAACACATCGGCTAAATATTCAAACCAACACATGAAGAACGCAGGAGCACAGCTATTCCTTTCAGTATAAAGCAGCGTATTGCTTCGTCAGCTGCTCTGACCAGCATGTTGCTCTGCTAATTGACTTGTTTTGCATGCAGTCACTATGACACCAAAGATCACCGCGTTCCTCCCTCTGATTGGCCCGCTGTGTGTACTGCTTCGCTGGCACACAGAGGCGTGAGTCAGCACTGTGCGGCATCACAACACAGGAGATTTACGCTCCCTTCAGCTCCCTCTACGCAGCTTTAAAAAAAAAACACACTAAAAGCCATAACTCCGCATGAGGGGAAAGGAACTCGCTAAACTGCAGCGGTGGGGCGGGTGGGAGGAAAAGTGAGAAGCTGCAGCGAGGACTTTATAAAGTATTGAAAGGATGAGTCTCATTACATCCTCCCTTCGCCTGAGGAGACCCTGCCTGCGCCGGGACAAAAAGCTCTGGCAGAGCCGCTGTGGCGTTACGTAATCAGCACTGAAGATCAGCCATTCGTGTGTGTGAGGACAGTGTGTGACGGCCAGTGAGGAGCAGGAAGAAACACACAAAATGTGCACTCCGCAATAAATAGAAAGGATGTGAGATAAGTGCACACACACAGAGCAGGGCACTGTAATGATATTGACATGGACAGCACCAGCGTCCCCTGCACATCCTGGTGTTGACTTTCCAAACAAAGACGGCTGATCTCTGCCGTCAAACTCAATAAAAATTAACTCCTCCCGTTTTTTCCTTCCTGTCACTTCCATCTCCCTCGGAGGGGAGAAAAAAAGGTAGTTTCTTAAAAGTTTAATCGCTATCTCTCTCTCTCTCTCTCCCCACCTCCTCCCCTCCCTACAGTGTGACTTTCCCCTCAGCCACCTCGCTCAGCCAGCGTCGGCTCCATCCATTGTGCGAGCCAGCAGGGGTGGTCGCTCTCATCTAATAAGCCCCTGTCACACAGATTAATGCCCGCTGATGATAAATCCCCCCCCCTCCCGGAACGGGTCGAACCAACTGTCTGCTTGATTAAACCCAAAGGGAGAGACAGAGCAGGTCACACAGCAAGAGAACGAGGGAGGCAGAGACAGACAGGGAAGGGGAAAGAAAAACTCTTTTCATCTCTGGTCCTCTCGGGCTGCCATCGGTCTACAGGACGTGACAGCTCGTCTTGACTTCCTGCCCTTGTGTCTCATCCCGGTCCTCTCTTCCCATCTACTTCCATTTTCTCCCAATGATGAGAAAAAATGTCCTCTCAGCTTCTTTCTCTCCTTCTCTCTGTCTCTCTCTCTCTCTCTCCCTAGTTTCTCCTCACTTTCTGACCCTGCCATTCACAAACATGGTCTATTCCTTTTTCCATTTTCTTCCTTTTATTACCCCATTCTCACTTCCTCTTTCTCTCATTTCCCTCTGTCCTCCATCTCACTCAATCTTCTCACCCTGGAAATATCTCACCTCGTTCTTATAAAATGATGGTTTCAGATAGGAACACCGTGAACTATAACAGGCTCTTCCCTACCATTTTAAAGTTCAGACAGAAGAATGGAAAATCAACATAGAGAGCATCATACCTAACTTAACTGAACTTTTTAAAAATCCCCTATACTTAATTACTTATTTCATTATCATGATATGAGCCAATATATTGTCTTACATTTTGGATATTATTATTTCCTGATATGGTGCTGTTGTCTTTTCCTAGTTTTAAAGGCTGCATGACAGTAAAGTCGTGTTGTTTTCTAAATGTTACTGTTCTATTTGTTCTTACACTTACCAATATCCATCTGGCCATTATATCCACTTAACTGATGATCATTAATCAAAAACTTTATTGTATCAACATTTTGTGAAAGTGCTAAAAGTTTGGTCAATAACATTGTAATAGTAGATTTTGTCGGCAATTTATCTGGATTTCCAATTATCGAGATATCAACGATCTTGCTTATTTATTTGTGATTATGCATCATACGCAGGGCTGCATAATGAAGAAAAAGTTGGTAGGTCCTTCCTGCAAAACAAACTCTGAACATCTATACAATTATTTAGGCTACATAAGCCTTTATACATGCACACATAAACACGTGCACAAAACATTTTATGGTGCAATTTAATACATTTGCATTGAGGTAAATATAAACAACGGCACCTTTTAAGTTGGATGTCAGGTAAACACTGTCCATTAACTTTGACTGCATTTGAGCAGCAAGCAACATCATGATACTCTCATAAGGCCATATTGCACAGCATTTTTTGGCTGGTCGATCAATATATGTGTGTTAAGCTAATACTGAGCCATGCTGATGTTATCAGTCAGTCCGTTAATAAGATTTTTTTTTTTTAAAACAACAGAAAAGATCAGCTTCTGCTCAGCACTAAGAGGGAAACAGCTATTTTAATCTTCTGTACCCCCTGCCTTCATAATCACTAAAAAGGTCACAAATCCTCTTGTTCGCTGCAGTGGCTATAAAATCCCTGTTCACCACCCAAACAATCATCTGGCAGGTCGGATTTGTTTCTCCGTGTTTGTGTGGAGCACACTTACATAACACACAGACACACACGCATACACACACACACACACACACACAGATGATCATATACTCATGCACGTTCAAATGATGCGTGACCCAAAACAAAACCAGGGGAATTTCAATAGCGCTGCAACGCCCTGTCTGGGGTCGATGCTTCACAACACAACAAAACACGCGCTTGCGTACACATGGCTGCACCTGTATGTGGGGACGCACCTGGAGGGAGGAGCTTCAGGAAGACGCGGGACAGAAATAAGTTGACAGAGGGACAGTGAAACAAGATGGAGGGAGCTTAAAAATAGAAAAGAGAAAGATTTATGCTGTTCATAGCTTCTGTTTGCCAGTGTGTGGAGGTGTCCTTGTGTGGTGTGTGTTTATGCGAGGGTGAATATGGTAAGCTCGCTCCAAGCGAAGCAAGATTAATGACCCTGAGCTCATTCCTGGCAAATACTA
>CAEMYA010000306.1:321672-379656 GCA_903131615.1 Diplodus sargus | reverse complement strand
TCTGATGATATTAATAATACGATAATACAAAACTTTACGTTAACTATAAAATGTCTTGTTCAGTGCCGTTATCGCATCACATTTTCCAAGCTCCAGTGTCAGGACGGCTGATATATATAGTGTTGGCTTCCTAATTTATCTCCTCAAAGGGGAATGCGGGTATTTTGGAACCATGCGCCCTGTATTTACCTTTTTTTTGTATATGTAAATGACTCACGCAGAGGTTTTGGATTCGGTCCTGCACATCGGCGTCGCTCTACTGCTTAGATCAGCCACTGAATCATATCAAATGCGTCACACCCAGACTGAACTGAACGCCCCATATCGTGAACATCCTGTTATATTGAAGCCATTGAAGGGGTGGTGGGTTCAAAGGTCCTAGATTATGAATCAGAAGCGCAAATGCCAAGGTTTTAAAAGCACGATCCAACTGTGATCCTTTCAAAATATTCATTTAAAGACCGTACATGTGACCTGGAGTTGTCCCCTCTGCTCCTGTGGTCTGCTTTCCTTAATCCACCTGTCAGTCATCTGACATCATGGGGGGCGGAGCGTCTAAAGTAAAGATGATTAAACAGTAGGTGTAAGGTCATGGTCAGCAGGCCTTAACCATGCTAATAATCCATGGTGAGGTTATTTTCTGCCCTGTGTTGATAATTCTTTCCTTTATTCTTCGGGGCTTCAGGCACGCAAATCAATGTGTTTTTCGGTGGTGGTGACGCACAGTTATTTGAAAAACAAAAAAAATTGCGGCCTCCTGAGTGGAGAAATTGCAGAAGCTCTGTGTTGTAATTTTAATAATAATAGCGGAGCAGTCATAACCGCAACGCTGAAAGCCCTCTCCTTCCCGCCCCCTCTCTCCCTTCTCTTTCTCCGAGGCGGAGAGCGGGGACGGCTGGCCGACCGGCCGATTTCACGGGGCGGGGGTGCAGACATGTACCCCGACTCCCGAACAAAAGGGAGGGGTCACAGAGGAGCCCGGATTAAAGGATTTGGCAGACGAGGAGGGCAGGGGGGAGAGGAGGAAGAGGAGGAGGACAAGGGTCAGAGGTGAGGGAGCGCCGATAAAGAAAAAGCCAAACGGAGCAAAGGAGTGAGCGGCGCCGTCTCTAATCGAGCCCGATTAAGCTCACACAGTGCATGTCTCATCTTTACGCGGACGCTGACTTTTGAATGAGTAAACGTCGCTCAGGATCACAATGAATGTCTTCATCAGTGGCGGCTGTAGTGGCCGTTGGGGATGAGGGCACTTTGGAAATCCCCCCGCCCCCCCCGGTGCCCTCACCCCTGACTTTTGGGTGGCTCGCGTATTCATCACTGTCAGAGTGAGGGTCCAGATTCACGTCTGGGTCACTTACTGGTCGAGGCTAACAGCAGCGCATCTGGGACAAAGCAAATAAGGAGGCGGCTGACGCTTTGGTTCAGAGGATGTCTGCAGTGAACGTCAGTTAAACTAAACCGCTGCCCCCTTCTGGACAGGTGAAGCAAGTGCTTAAAAAGGTTCATACAGCGAATGGGGATCCCAGTGAGCAGACACAAAGACGAGGCCAGATGCACAGACGCACTCGGATTGATTGAAGCCTTCAAACTAGTCCACACCCACACACCCACACATACACACACATACACACACACTGGTTCAAATTGACAAATTTACATAAATGTGGCACACAGATTGGCATGAATTAACCAGGAGCACCAACCGGAGAGGAGTGTGGTCTTAAAGGGATTGCCACGGCTGCTTATCTGTCCCCTCACATTAATATTCAGACCCTGATGTAAGGAGGCTGCAATCCGTGACCCTGCACTCCTACGGTTAATGTGTCAGTGTACGTGTGTGTGTGTCCGCACATTGTCACAAGCCTGTATGTGTGCTTGTACAGTATGTGTGTTCATGTCTGCAAGCATGTTTGCGCATATTTTAGTTTTTTTTTTACAAAGACAAGACACTGGGTGGGGCCGAAAGGTTTTATGTGTGTAAATGTGCATGTGTGTCTGCTTGTGTGTCTGCATGTGTGTCTGCTCGTGTGTCTGCATGTGTGTCTGCTCGTGTGTCTGCATGTGTGTCTGCTTGTGTGTGTGTGACGAATGGTTGGGGAACACTGGTTGAGCTGGAGGGATCGTTGTGGGTGGAGAGGATGACAGAAAAAGAAACAATCAGACAGAGGGAAGAGATGGAGGGAGACAGACGAGCCGCCACCTCCAGCCAACGCAATTACACGGCTCGGATGCAGTGATCAGCTGTGGGGGCCCGGCGACGCGCACAGCGAGACCGCACATGCGACACTGACCTTGGAAGCGGAGGCTGTGCCTTTGTCCAAAGAGGTGAAGTCGCTGCTTCTTGTGAATTAGAATCGAATCGAATGAGTGACTGATCTGTGTGCCGGAGAAGTGACGCACGCAGTCATGGACTTTAATTCTGCTCGCCCACTTAATCAGTAAGAGCCTGTGTGAGTGTGTGTGTGTGTGTGTGTGTGTGTGAGGGAGAGGGGAGGGGTCACAAGAGGCAGGGGACTTCTGCCCTGAGGAGCAGAGGGGCCACATGCACTCACACACACACACACACACACACACACACACACACACACACAATGATTTCATTTAGCTAACAGCTTTCATTTCCCTAATTAAACCCAAGATGTAGTGCACCCTGATTTTCTGTCCCCCTATCTCTCCCTCCCTGCACCCTCCAACCACTCTCGCCCCCCCCACCCGTCCCCGTTTCCCATCGCACTTACCACCCCTCCTGCTGCATCCGTGCACGCATTTTCTACCCCTCTATCTAAATCTATCAATCCGGCCGTCAATCTGAAGGCGCCACATTAAAAAACCGCGGAGCAGAAATCCTGAGCGGAATGCGAGCGTTTCACCTGGGACGGCTGACTGAAACAGATTACAAGGCGAGCGTGCGGGTCGATCCCCCACCCTGTGTGATATTCACTTCTTGGTCCTTGTATCGCAGCTGGCTGGTTGCCAACTGATTTACCCCCCACCCCTCACCTCTGCTGAGGAGGAAATGGAACAAACGGCCCCAAACCTTTTTCCCCTTAATCCCCCCCAACAATGGATTCCGCTGTTTTATTGAGGGCCGAGATTGTTGAAGGGATTCAGGTATTGGAGTCTAAACTGCTGTACTAAGCCCAGGTCGGCTCAAGATTACGATCGGCGCTCAAGTTAAAGCATTTGATTAACATTCGTTCCACCAAAATGAGCAATGACTGTTTGGTTCTTCTGTCCAGGTTATCAAAGATGGAGAAAAAAACATGAACCTGCCTCTAGAAGTTTGATAAAGTGAGAGATTTCAAAAGTTGGATAATAAGTGGTACATCACTGAATGTGTAACATGAATTAACTCCACTAGTCCTTCTTAGGAAATGGATTTAAAATACAGTATGATCACTTCTCAGAGGGGATGTAGCCCAGCATCTCCACCTCTTATCTACAGAGGAGCTCTCATGCTAGCACTCCTGTGGGTCATTAAATACTACGCCAGATATGATGTTCAACACAGTGAAGACTTTCACCCGCCCCCAAAAAAATGAGAAGCAGCCTTGCACTGCCTCAAAGGTGAATTAATAAGAAATACGTGGGAGGAAGGGCTCCTCACAGTTATTTTTTGGCTCTGACAGCCTTCAATACATTTTGTCCTCAGACCGATGTTTAAATTCACACGGTGGTATTGTGACTGCGAATATAGCACAGTGTGTCCGATAGTGCTGTGTTGGTGTTGTTCCTGGGACATCGGAATTAACAGTTGCTCCACCACAACCATCATCACAAGCGATAAAAAGCAACACATTCAAGCCAAGTCCACATTCGTAAGTAAATCATTGTGGCAAGTTCACTAATTATGTTCCCCTTCTCAGTTTTCTGTCACACTTTAGTTAGATTAGGGCAACAAAAAACACTTAGCTTAGGAAAAGACGGTCTGGGGTGAAACAGACCGTTTCACAATGTTAACCACGTGTTGGAAACAACTTCCAGCATGTGCTTCTGATTCTGGTCTTTTGCCTGAGTCAGAATTATGTGATTGGTCAGTTAGTCATGGTTTGACATTATTCATGAGGTTCCAGTAACTCGGTTAGGTTAAGGGGAAAATAATGGTTTTGTTATTTTTGAAAATTTTGTGGAGCTTATTTGTCACGGATAAAAAAAATAAACAAGTTGGAATGACTGGAATGACTTAACCCTAACCCTAACCCTTCTTTAAAAACAACAATGCTAATAAATTCCAGTTGTGAAATCGCCAGGTGTCTCCTGTGTTTCTGTATTATTATTTTTTTAAAGCTGAAAAGTGATGTTGAACACATCATGGTTAGCTCTGCCTATAACTAGAGCTGGGAGGCAATTAGCCTAGCTTAGCAAAAAGAGTTGATACAGAGAGAAACAGCTGGCTTTGCTTTATTCAGAGGTTAATAAATGGCTACCAGCACCTACTAAGTTCACTAACTGACATGTGGTGTCTCACTTATTTTGTCGTGTTGTGATAAACTTGTGTTAGTATCTTTCCGTGTCATTGATTATAACCTGGCAGCACATGGTCTGTCAACAGAAGGGTGTGAAGTTTCACAGTGTGGAAGATAAGCAGTTTAATAAAGTCGGTTTGTCATATTTCATTACATTGCTGCTGCGAATAATTTGGGATGATTTATTAATCCATGTCAGAAAGATAAAGATATGGTGACATGTTCTTTAAGGGGATGTAGCTCAGTGGTAGAGCGCGTGCTTCGCATGTACGAGGTCCTGGGTTCAATCCCCAGCATCTCCATTTCTTACCAACAGAGGAGCTCAGATGATTCCAAGGTTTATGGCTATTATGAGTCATTAAATAATATACCGGATCCTATTCCTGATCATATCATGTTAGAGTGGGAGGAGTTGCTTCTCTTGCAAAGAATACAACAGAGATTTTGCTCAGCTTTTGGCTTTAATAGCCTTCCTCTAACTGATTCAGCACTTTTTTGGGGGGGTTTCGGAAAAAAATGTTTTTTGTCATATTCGACCCATAATCATGGTTTCGGTTAAAATGACTTGCAGAACTTTGTCGTCATGGTTGAAATGCGAAAATAATTCCACATACCACTTTCATGTCCGTGCTCCAGCTCATCCAGCCATCTCAGACCTCAGTTTATGTACTGTGACGTGATGTCTCCATAAGCCTCTGACAGACAGGCTCAAAGACCACAATAATAATACAATGCATCTTGACTTCTTCTAATAAGTCATGTTTTAATAAAGCAATTGTTTCACAGATTCATAATACATTCTTTTTGTTGGACATACTACAATGTCACCTCCATATTGCAATGAATTGTGGGTAATTCAGTCAGTGAAGTTGAGTAAAGTCTGCACCCCGAGCAGAGAGGTCACTTGAGGGCCCTTGCAGACTGAATGAATTGTGGGTTCTGACAGCCTTTAGCACTCCTCGAGTACAATAAGCAATTGAATAAAGTGAATGTGTCTTGTTTCATTACATATTTGCCAGTGATATTAGTAATTAGCAAAGGGTTCATTAATCCTACTCACAAAACTGTCGACATTTTGAGCACCTCCCCGGAGCTTTTGCCAGAAGGAGTGTATTTCAGTGCTCGAGAGCATGAAGTGAGGTGAATCAATCCCCCGGCTTCTCTACTTTTTTTTTAATCTTCTTATGTTCTCTCATACCTCCAGGGTTGGTTCACCTTTGGGCCACTAAACACTACAACACAACGCAGTGCTCAAGGTAGTACAGCCTCTCACCAAAGAATCAGTCGTATCCTTGCTCTGCCTCCAAGGTGAATAAATAAGAAATGACTGAAGGAGGGAGCTCCTCATGCAAAGAAAACAGAACAATGCTGAATCCACTATTTCTCGGGCTGTAGTACAAAAAGCATTGTTGCCAGCCACTGCAACTGATATTTTCATTCGCCGTGTAAGCAATAGTATTATGTATGTGTTCTTAACATAGAGTTCATGCTATGTTAGAGGGTTGGGTTTAGGTTCATGTACGGCATATGTGTAATCAATAAATGTATTCAACTGCTCAGAAAGGTAAAGACACGATCACCGACCTTCTGTCTTTGAATGAGGGCTGAAATATTATACAGTGGCGCATCTTGGCAGAGGGGATGTAGCTCAGTGGTAGAGCGCATGCTTCGCATGTATGAGGTCCTGGGTTCAATCCCCAGCATCTCCACTTATAAATTACACCTTATACATTCAATGTTATATTACAGTCTTTGTGTCATACACAGTGAGACACATTAGCACCAATGAGACTGAGACATTGTGACCACAGCGGTCCTACATATGAAGCACTGATGCAGGAATCTTCTCAGTGTTGCCGTCACCTTCTTACAGTGCTTGTAAGAAGGAGGTCATCATTATCTTACAAGCACTGTTCAAGGGTGCTTTGGGTAAAAGCATTCACCAAAGTAACAGCCGTGCAACGTCTTCAAGGTAAAAAAAACTAAACAGACAAATCCATCTTTTTTCTGTAATGGCCTTCATTGGGCTTTGATGGCCTCCAACTTGATTTTCCCATTCAATAGGCAAACCGAACACACTTATATGAAACGTGACAGTTTTGTTCATCATGCCCTTCAGTGCCCTTCCTCAGGTACTTTCCTAACTGAACAGAGCACGGGGGGGAAATCAAATAAATACAAAGATGTTTTGTTCTTGTACAAGAAAAACTAATGTCATGAATGCAGCTACTATAGTCAGTTGATACAGTTATACCTGTTCTGTTTTTTATTTCCCTCAGCATCAGTAAGACTATGACACCATTTTCTGTGGTTTGCCTTTATACAGAAGACAAAAAATGCAGAGACTGTTAACATCATTTTGCCCTCAAACCCCATGAATCCCTCCTGGCTGTATTACAGGTATGTCACATGGTTGGCATATTGGATGTAACCCAATTAGAATAAACCAAAAAAATCCCTAATATCTGCCCTCTAGAGTCTTAAAATCCATGGGTAACAATGCTCCCGGCGTTCCCAAATTGCATCAATCTGTCAACCTGTTCTTTCCCCCTTTTCCAACGTGACATGAACGCAACGTGACCGATGCCTCCAAGAAACACAGATCCATGTTGAGAGGCCTCTCCCGCTCCAGCTGCACCTGCTGAGGTGTTGCGACACAACGCTTGGCGGAGGAATCAAAGCTGATTCTTATCATCACATCACGGTACAGTGTGCAAGCTTTCGGAGCTAATAGCGTTTCAATGTGTCGAACATAAGCGCGTGTTTACTGGCACTTCTGTCATGCAGCCGTGGGGGAGAACTGTGTGTGCTATCCCTTGCTGTGATGCGAATTAGAGATGTTCAAACAATGCTAGCCAATTAATTATTTACATGTCAAACACACATACGCAAGCACGATCTAGACAGCAAACACATACACACAGTCTCACACATGGACACACCACATCCTATTAAGCAGCCTTGTCTAATTAAAGGGATCATTTCAGCTATAATTAGCCTCTACGTCCGTGGCGTTGCCATTCTTCATTGTGAGCTGAAATATAATCATTAGCCTCGTCCCTCAAAGAGCAACCAAGAAGTGCTTCGTAAGCCACATGCTGCTTTTCAATAATGGCGACTCACTTCAATTGAATCCAGCTAATCAACTAATGCAGTGATTCCCAACCGTGTTTCCCCAGGTGGGGATTCAGCAGTTGCCAGGGGGGATAGCCTATGTAGAAAAGTTGTGGAGTACATTTAGATTAATTAAATACAGATTGATTTGAAAAAGATATATCTACATAATGAGTCTTAGATGACACAGTCAGCAAAAAAAAGTGATGGGTAAACTGTTGAAACAGGCCTACAAAGCTAAAAGTTATGGATGTTTGGCTAATAAAGGTTATCGATATTTGGCTAGCTAAAAGTAACGTATATTTGGCTATCTAAAGGTAACAGATAACGAGCTGAACTAGATAGCTAAAGGTAATAGATATTTGGCTAATAAAGGTAATGGATATTTGGCAAGCTAATATTAAAGGATATTTGGCGAGCTACATAACAGATAAACAATTAAACTAGATAGCTAAAAGCAATGGATATTTGGCTAGCCAGCTAGCAAGTAATGGATAAATGCTTAGCTTAAAGTCACAGATTGACAGTTGAACTAAGTAGCTGAAGGTAATCGATATTTGGTAAACTAAAAGTTATGGTTGTACAGTTGAAATAGATAGCTAAAGTAATGTGTGCACGGTTTTTCTAAAACAAGGCATAATTGTTCAGGTAAAAAACATATATAGAAATAAAATGATAACTTAAAGTGATGGCTGGGGGATGAAACGCTATAACGAGTGCTAACGTTACTCATTTGAATGCAGATTTAACAAAAAACCTTAAAGACTTAACACTGAACGTTGATTAAAAAAAATGTTGCAACATCCTCTTCTATACCTTGAGTAAAACTAAGAATCATTGTATCTTTGTCAGCTAAGAATGAGTCTCTTAGCTCTACAGAGGGAGCGGGCCGTCTTCCACAAACATTGCAGTGCAATGTTTCTACAGTAGCCCAGAACGAACAGCCAAACTGACTCTTGAGAGGGCCTCAGGCATCTTTCACATTCTAGCAGCGATCTAGAGGAGTACAGCGAAGGGTGTTCAGTTGTTTGCTACCCCACCACGAGCTGCTACCAAATCCTACACACTGGACTTTTAAAATCAGTTCAAATAAGCACATTCGGAGTATGACGGGTACTCCACCTGTCAGGATCTGCACGAGGTGGTGGTTGAATTCGGCTGACGGAGCTCTGGGACTGTCTGACAAAAAGGCTTTTTCGGAGGCATGCTGATGTGCTGAGTTCATCTGGTCATATGTCTCCCCTTGTTATGTGCGCGCACACTACTTTTGATCAAGGCAGCATTTCCAGATGAATCATTAATTTCCAGGGATGACAGACTCGCAGCGCGCAGAAGCCCGTTTTAACGACGCTCACATTCATCCCGCTTTGATTGTGATAAAAGCAAAAGCGTTAGATACAATTACCCAGTATCAGTCGCCTAATGGCAAAGAAAGGTTCAGATGTAATTACCCGGTGTTGCTCTAACCTAATTCCTTATGTGGCATTCTGGTAGATTGATTCCACAGCAGATGGTGATATCAATTATTGAGCCTGGGAAAGAAGACGCTGCCCTCAATCAGATTAAGTAGATTATGACAACATCAACTCCCTTATGAACCAGTCTGATTGTCTTAGATCAACATTCAACATCAAGATGCACATGAACACCCCCCTCCTTAGCCCCCGTTTCCACAGAGTCAGCCTTGTTCTATCTATCTATCTATCTATCTATCTATCTATCTATCTATCTATCTATCTATCTACATGTTCCTTCCACTGGTCCTCACTCGAAAAACATCCTCTGCTTGTATTTGTCGGTGTTAATGTATGCAATTCTCAAATCTGACCTAAATACGCTACACGTCGAGCTCTCTGAACACACCAGCGCATACCATGATGGAGTCACTGCCAACGTACTCAGTGTTCCACCCATCCCAATGCAAATGTCCCCTTAATCCTGTTAACCCACTCTCACTGCGTGGAGAAGCAAGAGCGAGTAGGAGAGAGCCCGGGGCGAGTACGACATTGTACCCCCCCTCCACCCGGCTGAGATCTAATTGAAGAAACAAGTGCTCGGTACAAAGTGGAGCTCCTCGGCTCGCGGTGACATTAATACATGACTAGTGTAAAAAAGAAAAAAACAGAGGTCTGTGATCCGCAGCGTACAAATCTGAAAAACAGGATTGTGAATGTGGGGGTGCAGAGAAAGAGGAAATTTACACATAAGTTTACACTATTTTTAAATTGTGGTTTTACAGCTGCTCACATAGTGGATCATCTAATCCACAGGTGCTTTGTGCGCGGTCAAAGAACTCGTGGAGTGAGTTTGATTTCAGTGTCGCTTTATTGACTATAAAAAGATACAGGATACAAAGTCTACAAGGAAATGTTCTTTTTGTTCTTTGTTATCTCTATTGCATCAGCAGAAACAACACCCTGTTAGACAGGCAACATTTGAAATTCATAGCACCTATGTTTATGTGGGTAGAAAATTTTGGTCAGTCGGTCGGACAGTCCACCAAACTCAAGACTATAATATTTCAATACGTTTTGGACAGATTTCTATGAAATGTAGTTCTGAAAGTTTTGGCTCCCAGACAATGTTTCTGAATGACTAATGGTGAATGTCAATAAGGTTGACATTTGTGGCTTGGGGTAAATATCATATAAATATTGGTAAGTATTGCAATTAAATTTTCAGCCTTTTGAGTTTTGTCGATCGCGTCTCCTCAGGATTAATTGTGACAACTTGATCGTCCATCTTTGGTGAAATACTGTGGCTACAAAACTAAAAGCTTTCCCATCAGCCTCCGTCTTACTTATCTACATGTTTAATGCTGCTAAGCAAACATTTACCTGCTAATATTCATTTGAGCATTGAGCTGAAGGGCCTCCAGTGGATTCTGGTAGCGATGTGTTGCATTTGGTGAGATAGGGCATCAGGTTGGCCCCCATCCATTTGGATAAAGTTGAAGTCAGGACTATTTTATACAAATCAACAGCATCCAGTGCAACTTGTCACCTCTGGAAACCCCCCAAAAAAGTATAAAAACTAACATTAATCCAAGATAAAGACAGATTCAGCAACTGCACTGGCTTATTTGGGATCTAAAATGTTTTCAGAAACACATTTTGGTGACCATTTCCATAATACAAGAAAAAGTTTATGAGCGAGTTGCCATATTGGTCCTATCTAAAATCTGGGAGCAGACAGTCCATGTGTGGTGTTCGTCCACTCAGGTGTGTTTTCCATCCTGATCAAGCACCCAGTGCTGGGAAGCAACATGGCAGCTTGTGTCCAAAAACGCCCCAGTGCACAAGTACCATCAGTCTTGTTGCCTAAACCTAAACAAACTGTGATCAAAGGGCTGTAATACATGTTTATTGAATATGATGATTCCTGAACTACCTAATTTGTCATTCAGTTAATGAGTACAAAGATTATTTTCATTCTACTCTTCATATTTTACTTGAACTTGCTCTACTGTTTCTAAAACTATTCTACCTAACTTCAGCCTTCCTTAGATAATAGCTTAATAAAAGTTATAACACTGGCTATGTTCACATACTGGTTTCCCTCCGCTGTGGCTGATGAACAAAGCCTCTTTGCTTTTATGTTTTTGCTTTCAACAAGCTTCACGTACCGTAAAAACAACGATTCACCTTCCAATCACCAATCCATGGTAAATTTGACAATAATAATCACTATCTAGTGTGTGTGTGTGTGTGTGTGTGTGTGTGTTGTAGGTGACAAGCTGTTTACTTGTAGATTTGTAGCATGTGAGGCGATTGAGGTCGGTGCTTCTTAATGATACGATCTGACCTCAGAAAGGATAAGACAGGTCTGCCGTGTGCTAAGCTGTTCTTGACAACATGTTTTGACCCTCATCAGGGAAAACAAGGGGGTCTCAGAAACTGAACGGGGGTGAGGTGGGCGGATGCACTGGCCATCAGTAGCAGCAATGAGATAGTCTTCATTTTTTTAAAGTTTGAATAAATCTACATTTCAGGGAGGAATGGCATTTGAGTTGTGCCACTGTGCTAGATTTCATGGTAGATTTTTTTTTTTTATTGCAGAAAAATGCTTGTTAGCACAGTTCCCAGTGCTGGGAGATAAACTGCTGTGGGTGGCTGATAGCAGGGAGATTTAAGCCCTTTGCTGCGCACACCAGACTCTGGCTGGGGTTGCCTCTGTTTGCTTTATCACTGCGCTGCAATGTGGGCCCGAGCATATGCGGAATAGTCCCATTTCAGAGGCAAGAGTTGTTTTGGTGAGAATGTTCAAGGTCTTTCAGTGTGAAAGCATTTATTGTTTGAGGGAGAAGAAAGCGTTACTGGAGTCGGAGCTGTGAAACTGTGGTCCGGCCTCGGTGCTGAGTCTGATACCAAGACCAGTCGTGTTCACATTCTACCCCGAACCAAAAACATTTTATTTAGATCCACAAAAAAAAGTCATCATCAAGATACATCCGAGTTTTTAGGCATGTATGCCCTCAAATATTGATTTTCCAGTAGAGTGCAGTAGTAATTAGTCCTAAAATCCAGAAATAATTTAAGATCTTTTAAGATATTTCAATGTTTTGCTTTACAACATAAAATACACCGTTTAAAGGCCCCACAATTTATTTATAAAGCGCCTGTGTGTCTAAAAAATGTCCATTGCTGACAAGTGGCTGCAGAAGTTGTCACAGACATTAAACATCATCATGCTGAACACAGAGACTCATCTGCTCACTAGTGCGTCTTCACAGATCGATTTTAGTCACAAACTATTCTGACTCTAGCTTTATAACTTGTAGATTTATCAATTTACAGAACACGTGTACAGTAATCATGTAATAAGACGCTTAGTGTTTGTGACGGGTTAAGGTTAGGGTGGTAAGACATGCACTGGTTTTTTCTTCTATTATTTAATTTACAATTTATAATAAAAGTGGAGTTTATCTGTGAAGATTATCTGGCTGAACAAAATGTGTACGTATCATAAACGTAAGCTGTCAGCATCCCGTAAGCTTTCTGTTGTGGGAACCAGGGTGACGCTAACTTCTGAGTTAGCCTATAAAAATATCGGCATCCTTGCAGCACTCTATTAGAAAAGCCTCACCCGTAGCTGCTTTGTGTTTAATGCAAAAGCAAGCATGCTAACACGCTAAACAAAATTGGTTAACATGGTATATATTATACATGCTAGCATGCTGGCATTAGCATTTAGCCTCGATGCACCACTGGGCTCAATAGCTACAGCCACACAAAGCTGCTAGTATGTCTGTGGACTCTTAGCTTCGTGTGCGCTGTCTAGCTGTCTGTTGTACTGAACATTCCATTTAAATTCTTAAATTGGGTTTCACTTAATGTGTTTTTCGAGCTCACTTGACTTTTTTGTTAAATGCATCTCTATCTATACAGATACTAAACAGTACGTGGTTTCAGTAAGCTCAAACCTTGAATACAGTTCATTTTAAATCAGCTGTACAGTGAGAAGAAAGACGACTGCATTTTACGCTGTGCACACTCATTTCCAGAGAGAAACACATGGCAGCCACACTGTATAAGATCACATTGGAGTAATTACACAGCGGCAGTGCTGAAAGGATAAGGGGTCATGATTATATGCGAGGAACTGATTATTTCATTCAGCTGATTCAGTGGTTGATTACACAGATTACACTGAACTATAAATCACTGATTAAATGATTCACAGTGCACATGTGCGGCTGTCTGCAGTTATAATTACAATCCTCAGTCTGATGTGTCGAAGACCAAGCGTCAGAATACCCTCAGCTACTGCACATATTGCACATATTTTGTGTGGAAAGAAATAGTCTTTGTTTTGTTTATTACACACATGAATATCATTAAGTGACTAACACAGGATATAAGTGCACTAGAGACAGAATACATGCAGCGTACGTAGGCTCTGTTCATCCTAACATACAAGCTCATTAAAATGTAATGGGGACCCAAGTGAATTAGATCTGCAACATGTTCTGTCAGGACCTTTAGTTACACAAATGAAAGATTTAAGAATAAACATGATTTTTACAGTATAATGTTATTCAATACGTACTATAATACTGAATGATGCATGGAAATACCATAGAGCCTTTCTGGCTTTTACCATTCGATAAACTGAAGGCTATAATGCAACATAGATGTTGTAGTAACAGAATTATTCCTAATTAAACGCAGACACTAACGAGCCAGAAACTTAAAGGTGCCTTGCAGAGTTTTTGACCACTAGTGGCGCTATGGAGCAATGTTTTACAGGCAATGTGTTTTGGTTAGCGACTCTAACGATAAACTTAACCTTTGGTTTGTTTTCATAAAAAATCTCCACACTGCACCTTTAATTCACCGGCCTCTGAAATGCCCAATAAACACAGTATGAGGATCTGGTTTACCATCCCCCCAGCAGCTCCAATTTGTATCTCTCCTGTTCTGCTGCGAAGAACTAATCCTTCCAAATTGGAAAATATTGTCATGACTGAAATATTGGGTTGCTCCATGAGACGCACACTGTGTGAATCAGTGGTGGCCCTGAGCTTCTTCTTCGCATAATACATTTGAGAGAGCCACACAAATTGATTTCTGCCGCTCAGAAAAGTGCTTGTCTCTGATATCACGGCCCCCCCAGTTTCATTTGTCACGGGCCGGTCATGAAACAACAATTCGATCTCAGCGATGTAGCGCGGGAGTCCTGGGTTCAATTCAATGCGCGGCGTCTGCGCTCTCCGTCCACAATAGAGACTAATTCTATTATCAGTTTGTCCGTGCTCTCCTTTGGGCCGCACAATACAACAAGATACACAATAGTCGAGGGTGTGTTGCATAAAAGTGTTCACAAAAATCCTTGAACTTGAAATGAAAAAAGATAAAATCCACACAAATTCAGGGTTAGCTGACCTCAGCTGTCCTCCAGCTTCAATGTTTCTTATTCATCGTATACACTGCAGAGTGATTGATGTGTGTATAGCATGAAAAGTGCTTTTATGTCATCTATCATCCTCATTTTGTTCCATTTTGTTGGTTATATCACCTGTTTGTTTCCCCCTCTCCTCTGTCGTCTTCTTTCCTTGAGCAAACAGAGAAGAGAGAGGCCACGGTGAGATGAAGGAGGTGGGGCGACTGGGGTTGAGACTTGGAGGAAAGAGGTAGAGAAGGAGAGGACAAGGAGTGGGGGTGGAAAAAGAAGCAGAAAAAAGGAGGAGAGGGTGAATTGGTCCTTGCCTGGCGAAAAGGGAAAAATCCTTGGATGGGGGAGAGAGAAAAAGGCAACGTTAGACTGACAACGCACCGACATCACGTCTATTAATAAAAGATATGGTTCAACAATCAGCGCATGAATATGGATTCATAATTTCATCAGGAGGGAGAGCAGGTTGTGGAGAGCGGAGTGGAGAGAGGGAGGGACGATTCCAGCTGGGCGTCTGCTCACATGACAACGGCTCCTTCATTTTTTAAGCTTTTGCGACCGGGGGTAGAAAGAAGAAATTCAGAGGTAATTAAAAAGGGAGAGAAGGAGTGACAGGAGCGACAGGAGGGAGGAGGACGAGAGTGGCGTTTGGGCCTCCCAAACATCTGCCGACTGATTAGCAGGAGAGGAGAGGACCGCAAAGTTTGCCTGCGAGCTCGAAATAGACGCAGCGAAGCGAGCGGGGAGCAAATAAATCATATGTTGCTAAATACTGCACAAGATTAGGGGGGGTATATTAGTGAAAATGTAAGTCCCCTTCAAAAAAAGAAAGGGTTCATCCCCATCACTCATGAGGAGAGGGATTCGGAAGTCCGTGTCTCACTCTGGCTAGCAGCTCTCCTCCTGCTTTATGTGTGCATGAAAGAGAGAGAGAGAGAGATGGTGTGTGTCCAAAAACCATGAACTGTGTCTCAATTATTAAAGAACTTGGACACAAATTGTTAACTTCAGCCCCCTTCATGGGTGTACGATACACAAATTACACTACACATACCAGCGGCTGTACCTCACGAGAAGTACTGCCATATAGGACGACTGTGCGAGCAGCTTGTTACGACCCAAATTCTGTTTGGCAGAGACCCCTAGTGGCGGCAGCAGTCCTTACAGCAGCAAAGGAGGAAGTAAAATGAATTAGTTGTGTACATTTTAGGACATTTAGCAGATGCTTTTGTCCAAAGCGACTTGCAATAATTCATGGCGTGGATGTCATGCAAGGTGCAGAGCAGCACATCAGGGAAAGTTTGGGGTTCAGTATCTTTCCAAAGGACACTTCCACATGAGGACCAAGGGAAACGAACCAGCTACCTTCTGATAAGAAGATGCTGGCTCTACCCTCAAGCCACAGCCGCCTGTAGCGGTGTGAACCCAAAACTTCAAAGGTGAGTTATTTTAACCACAATGTTTTATCTACACCTAACCAAGTAGTTTTCCTCCTTGAAGTCAAACGGTGAGGGTACGATGAAGGTCCAGTTCAACTACAATGTTACGGTCATGTGACGGTCATGTGGCTGATGACCAGGGAGTCCCTGGTCATCAGCCTATTCAGACATTCAGCAGTCAACACCAACGACCAGCACAGTATATTGCACGGTGCCAATATCCTCAGCCGTTGCTCTTTAGTAACTTTCTGCCTGCACAAATGAGCCTCTCAACCTTCAATCGAAGCCCTCCACAAATCTCCGCTGTGTCTCAGCGATCACAGAACAGTTCATTTTCTTGGTTTCGGCGCTGCCCTGCACTTTGCTGAATTGCTCGGATGCCGTCAGCTCTGCAGAGTGCACTCGAGCGTGTGATGCCGTCACTGTATCCTGGAAGCAAACAGAGATGAAAGCTTGACAGCAACTTCCATCGGCCGCTGATGTTTGTAATACAACTGGCCCCTGCTGCATTGCGATGACAGTTTATCTCTCACGAGGACAAGGCCGCAGAGATTTCTCTTTTTTTTTTTTGACAATGTCAGAAAAATTTTGCTTGTTTTTCTTCTTCTTAGTGTATGAAGAGGTAGTTTCTCTGGGGTAAATTTAACCTGACAGTCTTGGTCCCTGGTGTTACCCTTTGGGCAAAACACCAGTGAATACCGATCTGTTCAGAGAAAAAGGGGGGGGAAATGTCAGGAAATATTATATCAGTTTAGCCAGTCAGTCACTCCCTTTGTCTCAATCACATGCACGTCTCGTCCTACACATTTCTCAAGGCAAAACTGATGATGAAACAATCAGGAATGGAATTAAGTAGCTTTTGCTATCATTTCTTGGCCGAGTGTTGAAGGAAGCTGGCGTCCTGGCTGCTCTAGAATACAACATAGTATCACAGCAGTTTGTGGAGTTGCTTGTTTATCCCAAGCAAGACTTGGTCTTTCGTGCCTGCGCCAGGGTTCTTAGACTGAATGAAATGCCACATGTACTGCCCTGGAGTCACAGGGTGGACGGCGGGCATACAAAACCGGGGCTGTCACACCAGGATTCAGGGTTCGCATCCAGTCCGTGGTTAGCTTTAGGCAACGAAAGCACTTTGGTAAAGGTCGGGAAAAGATCAGTCGGTGGAACAGTCCCAACATTTTATCAATATAGGATTCACTTTGGCTAGAGTATGTGTTCATGAAAATCAGTTTGTGAAGCACCAACAAATCTTTCGAATCTGCTTACATTTTCCATTTTGAACTGGTGTCAGGAATCCTTTGGATTAAATGTCATCACAGTTTTAAGAACTAGCCTGCGTAGCAATCCCAAGTTCCATGATCATCCTCGATGAACACTTTCCACTGCCTCTAACACCGTGTAACTTTTTAAATGACTTTTCATGCTCAGATAACTTCTTGATCTTGTTTCATTCCCCTCAGTCAGTCCTTCTATACTTACTCTCCTGTGCTTGTTAAAGCGTACCATGCGCTCAGAGCTCAGTCTCAATGCAGATAGCAGGGGTATAGTGCTCCATCGATCCCGACAGACATATCGATTTAATGACTGACGATCATATGTCATCGATATAAACTAAAAATCCATCCATATCCATATCATAATCTTTAGGATACTGCTTTATTTTAAAGGGACAGGAGAAAGCTGATGTGTTTTCTGAGCATTAAAGCATGTAACCCAAAATAAAATGATGAAAATGAGCGGAATATGTCTCCTTTAAATAGGCAGATGTCATGGTCTCATGTCGATTGCAATCCCCTGAAGTGTACCGAGTGTCGCTGTGATACCAGCAAATATCATTTCATTGTCCAAGGAATCAATTTTGTATCGTATCCTGATGAAACCGGTGATTTACACCCCTATCAGGTAGTGGATGAATTAACACACAGACCGGAGAACCGTGGTAGTAAAAAAAAAAGACATTGCCTGACCTGACTTGACTGAGGACAACTTCCACCCTGCCCCACCTCTGCCTCTAATATACTCTTCCAAAATAAGTCGACAAAAGCGCATCTCAAGCAGGGTCAAGGCAAAGACAGGAACAAGTTGTTATCCGCAATATTCATCTGAGATAAAAGCCGGTTTTTAGTTGTCACAAAGCCTCAAAATACCTCTGGTAGCATCCTGCACCTGCAGCGCAGATTTAATGAGGGAAGTTAAATGGGTCAAGGCTAATTGTTCTTACCTGGCACAAACTCATTAAGAAGACAGAAAAGAAAGTAACCCTGGCGTTTTGATACATAAGATCTTTTATTCATGATGCAGGTCACACACAGTCTACGCCACTTCTTTCTCCCTTCCAACGACGTGTGAAGTGGCGACCGATTCGCTCCTGGGCTCAATCATTCAGCCTCCTTTTCATCTGTACACTCTCCTCGTCCCCGTTCCTTCCTCCATCTCTGCTCCATCCAACGGAGTCCCTCCCGAGCTTCTCCTTTGAGCTCCATCAGCTCCCCGAAGACAGAAGGAAAGACGGGGAGGCAGGCTTTGGGGGATGGGGCGATGGCGGTGCTGATGGGGGGATGGAGGAGAGGGTGTGAAGAACAGCGTTCCCAGAATGTCAACACCCACTCATGTGCACAACGACTTATATACATGAACACGCACACACACACACATTGGAACGCCAGCTCTATAACCACCTTACCCACTGGCACACACACCAGCAGTCACACACATCTGCTGCCAGTCTATCCGCCCAAAACCCCCTGCGGAGGCCCCTCTGTGGTTTAATTGGTGTAATTATATTTGCATAAGGCTGTCCTGTTTCGGCTCACACACACACACACATGCACACACTCTCCTGACAAGTTTTAATAGGCAGGATAATTGAATTTGATTCTCTTGCTCGTGCCCCGAAGGCTCTATCTGCACTTTTTTGCAAAGGATCAGCACTCCATACGTTTACTTAGACAAACAGGGGCACATTTGTGACTAATTCAACTGTTAATTATGGACTTTAAAGGTTAATGGACTAGATGGGAGCGTTTGAGGTCAATACTGTATTGATGATGGAGAGAGGCAGCATGCTGCATCCCAAAACCTGAAACACACAGACGCCGAAACTGAAAAAAAAGCCGCTGATGAAAAAGAGTAAAAAATAATGAGAGGACTAATTGAAGTGGAAATCAACTTGACATTTTCCCAAGTGCAACTTTCCCTCTAATTATTACCGAGTTACAACTTAATATATGAGACTGAATGCGTGCCTGCTCCTTGTTCGGAATGAGCATCAACAAGGGCAACATAATTACCAGCCCTGCGATACAACCAAAGATGCTGATTAAAGTAGGAACAAGAGGCTCTTAGTTGTTTTCTTTACAGCTGCAGTAATTGGAAGGAACCTTGGGGTGGCTCATTAAAGGAAGGATTTATTCTATGGTAAATTTTATATCATATATTTATATTTCATGTTAAACCAGTGCCTTTGTGTTACTTCAATTATCATGATTGCTGTATCTAATTTTAAGCATATGGCAAAGTAACAACATCTTCTCAATTCCAACTTGCTAGAGTCATCAGATCGGCCGGTGCCCGCAGACTGATGATGCTCTACCGACCACTCTAGCGACGGGTTTGCATGTGAAAGGTTCCAAGGTCACGTGTTATATGTGACGTCTGGTTAGACCTTTAAAATAAAGCACAATCACAAAGAGTTTGCATAGTGTGACAGATTATGACATTTGCAATGCAAAAAAAACCTAGTTTCTTAGAATTAAGCAAAGCAAAGTACTTTGTTTGGGTTGGGCAAAATAAACTACTTGGTTAAGGTTAGGCAACAAAATCCCACTTGGTTATGGTTAGGCAAAATAAACTACTTGGTTAGGCAAAAGCAAAATGACCCTAACCCTACCTCTCAAGGGAAAATGGGGTTCCACCACTCAGCAGTCATCAGGATTTTGAAGGTGTTTGAAAGACAAACACAACAGGAGGAACGTTGTCAGCAGGTTTCTTCAGTTTACAAATGGAAAAGTCTCATCATTTGAACAAAACAAATCAAATGTCAAAACTCTGAGAATTCACCACCACGGCTTTCGTGACACCCACTGTCGGTGCGATGATCAGCTTTGATCAGTCTAGTTGTCTGTGAGCACGTCAGTAAGAGTGTTCCCTCTCATATGGTATAATTTCAAAAGAAAATAAAGTCTGAAAAAATACATGTACAGTGACATGAATGCTTTTATTCCTCTCTCCTTACTTGATAATCACCTAATTGTGATGCCTATCTTATATGGGTCCCCCTCCCCAGGTTGGAAAGGAGACATATAAAGTATTTAGAAAGAGCTTTTTCAGCTTTTACAAAAAAGTCAGAGCCAATTACAATGATTCCTCTATCAGCAGAGTTCCCAAAAGCAAACGTCAAAAGTTGTGTACTAAGAAGAATATTGGTTTTGAAAGATCTTGTTTGAGGCTTCTGAGCGTTAGGTGGATTAAAACCCATGGTGTTGTGACTATATGATGACTTATTGTGTATTATTACACCCATATATTGTCTGTTTTCCACCGGGATGTCTCATTTATAATCAAGAAGAAGAAATTTACAGAGAAATTACAAAAAGGAAAACTCACAAAAGGACGAAATGGAATGAGATGGAGGAACTGGAAATGGTGTTGAGAAATTGAGGAGGAAATCAAACACTTCAACCGAACATCTCCTTTGGTTTCATTTTAATAATGCATGGAGGCCTAAATGGGTAAAGTTGTATTTGTGTTCCACGTTACATAAGAAAAAAGCCAAATTTAACTTCACTGTTTTGTTTTTCTTTCTCCCTCCTGACCTGTTAATCATCTTGCGACCCATTAGATTTTTATGACACTCAACCTGGGCGACTGAACTAACGGCAAGCTGATGGTTTATATGAGGCAACATTGTGGGTTCAACTCTCATTGGACCTTTGTACACAGTACCTCTGCAACAAAGACCCTTCATTATGCCAGTTTTGTGAGTTTTTTTTTTACCCTGAGCCAAACGTTATTTTGCAGCATGCTGGCATTCTGGAAACAAAAAGGCTCGATGTGTAACACAACAGCATCATGGTCTTGTGACGTGTAACACTTACATCAACTGCTCTTTCGAAACAATAATGGCATAACATCGCAATAACAATCATCTACTGTCCCTGTCATAGGGCAGTTGTTTCCGTCCTGTGCTCTGACGGTAAGGAGCTCCTGAAAATCTCGTAGGTTGGACAGACAGCATGTCTTCAATAGGTGACATCTATCCCAACCACCACAATGAAATGTTGGCATTTGATGCTTCTGCAAACTATAGATAAGTTCAGATTTGTCTGTGTCATACCTATTGTATTTAAATTTCTACAATACTGGTTATACACATTCAAATTACTTGCATATGAGCTGACTTTTATATGACATATGTCAGGAGGTGGGGGCGTGACAGCTGGGCAAAAGCCATAGACCACTGTCTAATATGGCATTTACAGGACCTCTGCCTTACCATAACTAGTAATATGTAACTGTTATATTATTACTTTCTGCAGCATAAACAAGTAGTGTAAAGGAGTACAAAAAAGCAGCACTATTATTACAGTTACTACATTAAGTAATGCAGTGTTACTGCTTTACCAGAACGCAATTAGTGTTAAAACCTCTGGTGCTGGAGATGAGGTGTCTTCTGCCAGTGAATTAGCATGCATTCCAGCTAAACAGCACAAACTGGATTTCAGAGCAGGACACAGCTGTGAAGAGTTTAAGTTATCTCACGGAGGAGATGTTATCTATGTAAAAGTAACATAGTAACATAACGCGTAACGTAACTGACCCCCAATTTCCACTGGATACGTCTCCGCTGCGTGGCGTCTCCGCTGTGTGGCGTCTCCGCTTTGACTTTAGTCAATGTGTCAATCCCCACCAGGTCCGCTGCGCTGCGTATCTGCTCCGTCTCAGCTCCGGCAGTCCGGAGCCCTCCGGCACAGAGACGCAGGACTTCAATTTTTGGCGGATGCCGGAGCACGACACAGCAATTCAGCTGAATTTAGCACGGAGTAGACAGGAAGTCAAGCACCGAAATAACAAACAGCATCCGGTTACCTTTCAAAATAAAACACTCCGTGTTGACACCAGCACATAAATCTCAAAAAAGAGACACTTTGTGTCTATGTCAGACCTATAACTGCGGTCGGGAGTGATTATGTGATTATCGTGGGAACTCCTCGTCCCCCTGATGCCAGCTGTCTACCGTACTGCGCCGTGGCGTACTCAAACCGCAACCGGTGGGGATTGGCGGACGGCGGAGCGAAACCGGATCGCAGCTGCAACGCAGCAGTCACGTATCCAGTGGAAATTGGGGGTTATTGTCTGTCTGTCTGTACTGGTGGCTCACTCTCGCTCTCACTCCTTCTGAACAGGCTGACTCTGTTTCTACTTCTGCTCGCTCAGGGGTGGAACAAAATCCCCATCTTTACTTTGTACCTTTAATACACAACAGGAAGGCGAAATCAAGACATAGAATTCAGGTGATGTAACGCCACTTTTTTAAAAAAGTTAGCGTGTCATTTTTTAAAGGCGATTGACTCTTTAATGAGTCTTTTACCTGAGTGTACTGTTGCAGACAGACTCCTGTTAGTATTATTCCCTTTCTGACTCTCACACACATGACTGCCTGCACTACTGTACTGTCTGCTCTACGTCTGAGTAACATGGAGCCAGCGATACAGAAACAGGAAAGATTCCCTTGCTGTAAATTAGACGCAGTAAAACACCTCAAAGATTTTAGGATTCTTTTTCAGAATGACCTCTTGAACAATACGAAACACCTCTGAAATGGTCTTTGCAAAAAATATAATGCCATGCAATCTTATCTTAATGTAATTTTAAAGTGATCTGTAATTCAGAGACACCACCGCTGGCCGGGCTGCTGTGACAGCTGCAGTTTTACATAATTCACTGTTGCATTTTTGAGGCTTTTCTTTTCTATATTCACAGAAAGCTTTTTTTTTTTTTTTTTTGCTTTGTTAACCACATCTCCCTTCCCCCTTTCTCTCTCTCTCTTTCTCTCTCTCTATGTCTCTCTCTCTCTCTCTTTCATTTATGAACTCACCTCACCTACGCTATCCATCCCTCCCCCCCTTCCTCCCCTCCCTCCTCCTCCACCTCCTCATTTTCCACACACACCAAACCCCTCGCCTAAAAATGAAATCTGATTTTCCTTCTCTCTCTCTCTCTCTCCCTCACTCTCCATCTCTCGCTCTCTCGCTCTCTCTGTGGATGAGGGTCTCTGGGTCTTTTGTTCATCCACCCGCTCATGTGGCCTCCTCCGGTTGCCACGGCAACCGGGTGTATACATACTGTTGCTCCAGGAGTAGAGATCGAGGTTGGGAAAAAAAAAAGCGACGCAGGGATGCGGAGAGAGAGGTTGAGTGGGATGAGATGGAGTCAAAAAATAGGGGAGAAAGAGAGAGAAAGTGAAGGCAAAAAAAAGGACAAAGAAAGGGAGAAATATGGAGTGATTTGGAAAAAGAGAGGAGGAAAAAGAGGACAAAAGGATATAGAAAGAACTGGATGTAGGAATGAGGACGATGCATTTTTCCCATCCTCAGAATGAAATCACCCTATAATACCAAACCCCCACAAAACAAATGTGTACATATAATTCCCATTTCAGTGCTCAGCGTGTCTTCATCTCCTATCCATTTGTTTGGCTGAAGATAATTGGATTTGTATTTTTTTTTATTAGATGCTCAGCAAACTTTTAATCTAATCTTCTGTCCTGGAACTCATCTAGTGTGTTTCATATCAGCCGCTGATTCAGTACAAGAGTTTGAAGCTTACTGTGCTGCAGTCGCACACTGCAGAATGCTCCACATCAGAGCGTCAGCATAATAGTTAAAATGTCAAATGCACTGCGAAGAAACAAGGCGGAGACAAGCTTCTACGGTACTCATTCAATTCATATTTGACGTTGTTTAATTACACCATATTCACATCATTCTGGAAATGATTCGAGCTTAAATGTTTAATCTGTAATGACATATAAATGGGAAAATGGAAGGGAGACAACAAAAAGTAATACATTTTTAGTTTCATCCTCTCTAATTGTCATATTGCAGAAAACACAAAAAGAGGACAACACGGAACGGGTGGGAAAAACTAAAACTGACGCTAAATGAGGGAGGACAGAATCAAAGGTAAGAAGAAAAAAAAAACAGAGACAATAAATATCCGGGCAGCATCTTCCTCCACCCAGTCGTCTGTGTTTGCTGTATTAGACGCCCTGTCGGAATCCAAACCCTGCAGACAAGCAGCCATCTGCCATCTTGGCTCCTGTCCAGTGCTGCTCTGTGGAGCCAAGATGGCGCCCAGTCACTCACATTCCAAAGAATTACATTCAGATGAGACATATTTTAGAGCATAACACGCACAGACAGGACAAAAAGCCAAGATACGGGTATTAGTTAGTGCATTTTGAAACCAGCTTGTTAAAAGTGATGTAAGTGCAAGGATCACCAGCTCATATCACACCAGATATAGACACAATCATCTATGTTTTGATCATGTTAGATATTTGTTGTGGTTCCTTTGCACACGAAAGCAAAGCCGGACAAGAAAATGTAGGCGATCTCTTTTTAATTACCTTCCCACTCAGCCGATAGTAAACACAGTCTGGATGATGTGACGGAGAGCCTCAAAATAACATCACTTTTTACATACATTTGAGGAAATCTCATCTTTTTGGTGTCAGGGGATGACGTAGCTTAGGCGCTAACAACTGCTCTATAAATTAAATTGCTGTTCAACTGAGCAACATTAAAAGTTGTACTGACATCATGAATTCTAGCCTACATGCTTGACCTTCAAACAACCAAGCAAACTTTAAGTTAGACATTGTTTCACAGGGGGAAAATGCTAATATGAGATGGCTTCAGTTGTAGCCCGATGACAAACGAGGACACGAGCGCTGCGTTAACGATAGCTGACGTGTCCTCGGCGCGACGAAGACGAACGGGCGTCCGCTGACTGGTGTGTGCGGCTGGTAGCAGTCCGTGTGCATGGCTGGTGACCCGCTTACATGGAGACTGATTGGCTGAGCAGGGAGCCCATGAAGGAGTGATGAACAGAGGAGCAGGGAGGAGAGACAGAGGAGCTGCGGCATCATAGCGATTACTCGTGCCAAATGCACATACATGCACACGTAGAACTGTGGAAGGATCATGACACGACTCTCTGATCTCAACTAATGCTGATCCAGACTCATTGGCATCAATCCAGTCGGACACACACACACACACACACACACACACATACACACACTCTACTGGCAGTTCTCCATTATGAAAATCGCAAGTCCCTCTCATGCATATACATGCCCACATGCTCGGAGGCCAGCGGAATAACGTAACATGATAAAACCCATCAAATTGAAACTGTAGCAAGGTTGATCCCGTTGTCCTGAAAAAATTAGCATTTTTTATGCCTCTCATCTTTTGGCCAAAACCAAGCTTAAGCTAAATTTCTAAAGGATCAATCTGTAAAAAAAAATCCCACCTCCCCCCTCCGTCCTCCCTACAGTGCCACTCCTCTGAACCACATCATGGTGCACAGCCTGACTGCACTGACACTGACTGCCCTATAGCTCCTGCTGGCCAGCTTAGAGATCTGTGTCAAAGGCTAGTCTGCTACGTTCCACAATATCTCTAATAAATACATAACTAAGCAACTCTGTTAAACGTCCCAGTCATGTAAACACGAGCAAAATAGCCTTCAGGAACGTGCTTCAGTCTGACAGTTACAGATTTACCGCTACGAGTCTGTCGCTTAATGAGTTAGAGGCTGAACAGCCTGTCGCTGCCGCCGGGAAAAAAAAGGCGACAATTACTTGGAGAGGAGAGGAGATGTGTTTAAGAGCAGGTGGTTGAATGTTAGTGTGTTTGCTAAGTGGTTGCACTGGTGTTACTGGTGGTTGCAGTGCTGGTGCCCAGTGCTCTCTTCATTGAATAATTAATTTCTGTGTTCGAGTCAATATCATCCATAATGAATAGTGTGTTTCTGTCTCTCTCTCTCTGTCAGTGTGCACTGTGCACCTCCCTACAGTAGCTCATGTTTATTAGAGGATTCACTCGAGCTCAAGTTTGGTCAACTTCGCATGAATATTTGCGCTGCTGACCGACGCTGAGCCGCCTTGACAGGGCTGACCTTTGAGGGGGGACGTGAACCCAAAGGAATCCAAAAAGGAAGCTGTTGTATCGGGATCATATCTATGTTCCCAAGGTCCTACATCCCCAAGTTTCTATGTTTCCCAGAACAATATCTTGTTAGTACATGTTAACCCTTCTGTTTCAGTCAAATAGCCCTAACTCTAGATCATAGGACCCTGGGAACATAGGACTCACAGAACCAAGGACCCTGAGAACGAAAGCCTGGGGAACATAGGAGCCTGGGAACAGATGACTTTGGGAACAGATGACTTTGGGAACATATGACGCTGATAACATAGAATCTTGGGAACATAGGACCCTGAGAATATATGACCCTGGAAACAAAACGTCTTGAGAACATAGGACCTTGGGAACATAAGCCCTGGGAACAGACGGCCCTGATAGCGTAAGACCCTAGGAACATAAAACCCTGGGAACGTAGGCTTTTGAAACAGGGGACCCTGACAACATAGAACCTTAGGAACATAGGACTCACAGAACAAAAGACCCTTAGAACGAAAGCCTGAGGAACAAAGAAGCCTGGGAACAGATGGCTTTGGGAATATATGATGCTGATAATATAGAATCTTGGGAACATAGGCATTGGGAACAGAGAACCATGAGAATATTGGACCTTGGAAACATGAGTCTTGGGAACAGAGGACCCTGAGAATATTGGACCCTGGAAACATTAGTCTTGGGAACAGAGGACCCTGAGAATATATGACACTGGAAACAAAGCGTCTTGAGAACATAGGACCTTGAGAACATAAGCCTTGGGAACGGAGGATCCTGGGTTATATGTTCCTAGGGAACATAGGCTTTTGGCTTTTCACAGAACAAAAGACCCTGAGAACGAAAGCCTGGGGAACATAGGAGCCTGGGAACAGATGACTTTGGGAACATATGACACTGATAACATAGAATATTGGACCCTGGAAACATTAGTATTGGGAACAGAGGACCCTGAGAATATTGGACCCTGGAAACAAAGCATCTTGAGAACATGGGACCTTGAGAACATAAGTCTTGGAAAAAGAGGACCCTGATAGCATAGAACCCTAGGAACATAAAACCCTGGGAACATAGGCTTTTTGAACAGGGGACCCTGACAACATAGAACCTTGGGAACAAGCGCCTGCTAGTTTGCCGATGCATGTAGAATAATAAAAAGTGAAGAGGAAAACAGCTATTTACTTATTCAGCAGAACATCGACCCAAATTTTCGAGCAAAAGCGTCTGGAGTTGTCGCCGACTATATAATGCAAATGTATCTTTCAGCCTATCTCTCTCTTTACCAGGTCATAGGGATTATATGTGCCCCGTGTTCAGTGTCTGTATAATTACAGATTACATGTGATTACACGACACACACACACACACACATGTGTATCCGTTTAATCCTGAAATGATTCCTCTGACATGCGGTGAAAGTCAGCATATTTCAGTTGTTTGTCTTATGACCGACACTGATACAGATTAATACGGAGCACTTAATCACCTTAATAATTTGCTTGCGTTTTATGATGAGCGTACGAGCGCGTGAGCGTGTAGTCGCACTAATTCCTCATCACGTGCAAAATCAACAATGTGTTACGCGAGGTCGCTCGCAGGTCAAACGCTGCATATCCACGGTGCGTCTGTTTGTGTAGGCATGCACGCATCAATCAGCATAGTTTACATGAGGATATAGACAATTGCATATTATGAGAATATGTGTGTTAATATATGTCTAGGTCTCAGCCGGCGTCATATGGGCGGGTGCTGAGAGGGCAGTATCGCTCAGAGGGGATTGTCACATATAATAAAGATGCCGTTAATAACAAACCGCGGAGTGAGGGGTCTATAATCTGCAGGATTACTGCCTGTGGATTGAGACCGAGATTAAATCCGACACCAAGCAGGGTCTCCTCCTGCAGAAAAGACAGATTAATATGTGTGTGCGTTTGTGTGTGTGAGGTCCTGCGTTTTTATTAATGACATCATTCAAGTCCTAACCAAAAGAAACAAACATTATCTGCACAAGAGAAGAGAAAAAAAGTCTTGGAAACATCCGTACTTTGACCCAAAGCAAATACAAGGAGGAAGACATTATTTCACTTGTATGATGAAAACCTTACAGGCTTTTTGGAGACGGGTCCAACTTGCACGCCGGAAGCCTCAAAGACAGTCCGACTCAAAGAAATACCCATGAGCGACGTCGCTCAAAAGCACATCCGCCAGTGTGTTGTGCAAGAGAGGGAGAAGCATTTTCCATTTTTTCCTAGATCTAATCAGAAAGCCCCTCTGCGCTCAAAGCACACACACAGTAACACACTCACAAACACACACAACATTACTGTAATCAAATATTACATGTTTTTTCTTTTCACTCTAGATCCAAAAATGAACCTTTAAACAAAGTAATTCTACCCTACTTTCTCTTAGTTTCCAAATTCCTCCATCCTCCCCTGCCGACTTATGCTCAAACACACGCAGCGCTCCTCTATTCTCCAGTATTGACCTTTAAATACGCTGTCAGGTTTTTTAGACATATATATATATATTTATATATCTTTGTTGAGACACAAACAAAACCTGAAATTGCCTCTGGGCTCCTGTTCACAATCGCACAATCAATGCTTTCTGACATTTATAGAGGAGGAGATGCGGGGGGGAAAGAGTGTGCACGTGCGCGTGCGTGTGCGCCCAATTTACTGTATGTGGCGTGAACACCCGCGAGACGGACAGGCGAGGTCAGTTTATTTCTAACCAGCGCCTGCTTGCATTTACTTAAAGGAGTCATTTGAAAGCAGCCTACACGGTGAGACTGTAAATGGTATTCAACCTTGTTGTCACTTTCCTGTTTCGTACCGCCCGCCTGTATGAACGGGGCAATTTCTGGGACGCCGAGAACCATTTTCGGTTTAATATCTACGAAACAACAAGGCTGAAATTGACTGTTAAGAAGGCTGCCTCAGTTTTCCTCGAAGATTGTCCTGCATTTAAATCGTTGTACTTTTAAAGGGGCACTACGTAGTTTGGGGTTCGGGGTTTAATCAGAAAAGGAATATCATTGGCTGATTCTTTTATGCCTGAACAAACTAAATAAACAAACTTTATTTATTTTCATGACTGAATAAACTAAATAAACAAACTGACCAGGACAACACAGCTGCGTACTGTTTGTCTGTGTTTACATCTGGCGGACCCTGCCACCTTTCCAGCTTCAAACAGTGTTTCGGGCCTGACCTTATTTTCCTCTGAGAACTGCCTGCTTATTCAGTTATGGAAACAATTAATATTTTCTGAATATATGTTATCAATATGTTATATCAAAGAGGCACTTCAGGGAGGAAATTTAAACTCAGAATTGTAATATTCATCTACAAATGCCCTGTTGTTTATGTGTAGTTACCTGCTGTGACCCCGGTGTATTAGAACATATTGTGAAGCTGAAAAGCCGCCTGATTACACACAGTACAAGCGCTGTCTGTCTGTCCACAGCCAAATCAATGCACGTCTGATGTGGCTATATCCCAGCTAATGGAGGGCAAAGGAGCTCAAAGTGTTGGCAGTGTGCGTACAGTACCATCGAATCAATATCAGCCACTTAGAGCGCAGAAATACTTCAAAATAATAATAATTTTTTTAAAAAGACAAACATTCAAGTGGCTACAACTGTGCTGTCGAGCTGATAGAAACAAACAGAAACGTTTCAGCATTTGGCCTATCGGAAAATTGAACAGGCCTTCTGAATAGTCAATACAGCGTAAAGCAGTGCAGGCGCAACACTGTCAATATCAACAATGGGCTGCTCTGCACTCAGACAAGAGAGCACAAATTGACACCTACAGGCAATTTCATGGTGCCCTGTGGTTAAAGTGAATCTGACCATGCGTGTCACAGTAGCAGTAGTTGATAGCGTGCACTGTTTTGTCACAGCGCACACATAAACACACGCTTCTCTCCTCTATTTTCCCCTCCTAATTTGTGCGAACAACCTGTTGGCCCGTTTCCTTACGGCAAATTATATAGGAGCGGGATTGAGCGTCCGCGGCACCGGAAACGCCACTTCAATCAGCAATCAGCAGGATCATCATCCCTGTCACTGCGGGTCCACAAGGGCGGCTTGTCAACTGTGACGGTGACGGCTGCCCAAACTGTCAGACCAATGAAGGAGATGGTGACGATGAAGACGCCCTCCAGATGTGACTATTTGTATCTCACGCATCTGTCAATTCAGACACACACACACGCGGTAAAAGAGGTGCAGTCAGGATAATAAATTGGATTATTTATGGATTTCCAAAGAAATAATGAACAATTCCATCAATCTCTCTAAAGTTAAGGGAGATTCAGTGATTGTGTTGGTTTACACAAACACAAAATAAATCGGATAAGAAGTCGTTTTTCTTTCACAACAGCACAAAGCAGTCCTCTCCGTGCCTCGGGCCGTCCTCAGAGTCTTTGTATGTTGACCACTTAAAGGTTAGGATTCGCTCCGGGGGTTGAGTTCAGCAATTAGGTGGAGGTCAAAGCATAATGTCCATCTGAGCCGGTTTATATTAGGTTTTCCCCTTCTTCACATTGCGATGCATGGTCCTATTCTAATTATTAGTGATAATTTAAAAAATCAACGCTTTGGAACAACGATCAGTATTTAGACTGATCCTGTTTTGCAAGTATTTGAAGATTTTGCTGTTGGGGCGGTTGTGGCTCAGGGGTAGAGCCAGTGTCTTGTAGGTTGCTGGTTAGATTTCCCCTGGTCTGCATGTCGACGTGCCCTTGGGCAAGATACAGAACCCCAAAACTGCTCCTGACTTGCTGGTCGGCACCTTGCGTGGCAGCCACCGCCACCAGTGTATGAATTTCTGTAAGTCGTTTTGGAAAAAAAGCTCCTGCTAAGTGCACTAAATGTAAATGTCTAAATGCAAATGTATTCATTTGCATTGAAAACAGTGTTGTCGTGATATGAAATTAAATTCTCTAAGTCTAAACTGAGGATAAATGGCTCTGTACCATCATTTAGAAACTAAAACTGCAGCGTCATTCACACACAGGCCCACACACACACACACATACACACACACACACATATACACACACACACACACATATATTCAATCCTCGTTGCTCTGGGTGAAATAATTTACATAAATATGCACACATTCAAAGGAAACTAAAGGTCAGTGCACTTTATGACAATAGAGGATACTATAACAAGAATATTAGGACAGCAGGCAAGTCTGATATATTCAGTAAAATAAAGTAGCAGGATGAGGGTCGGGTGATGTCTGCCGCATTGGCACAGGCAGATGTCTACGGTGAAACATCATGATGGATGTTGACATCATCCTGTTACCTCCGACATCCCTGTTCCAGGTTTAAAAGCTTTCTCATCTCCACGCCACATGTCCATAACTTAGGTTTGTTCAGCCTCACATGCACAAAGCAATACCAACTAGCCAAGGAAGCTAAGCTAAACTGTATAGTAACGGCATGACTGGGAACAACGCGCTTCTGTCATTTCCTCTCCCCACATATCACAAACAACGCCAACACGTTGGCGATGAAAGATGGCATCTTCAAACTTCATTCAGTGATTATACAGCCGGATTCTGGGTCCAACTTTCCCCTATTGTACTTGTCATTCATTGTGAGCATTCATTCTTAATTTGACCTTTAAATGAACTGGCAGCTTATCTGGAAAAACTGCGTATTTACAACCCTTACAATTGTTCTCATTGCACAGTAATAGTATTTTTTCTGAACTCACCTCTTTCCAAGATCTAAGAAATCACTTGGGTGAGTCCAGTATTACCAGCAACTGATGGCCGGAGTAACAACCAGTTCGACCAGCTGGAGGCTGGACGGAGCAGTGAAACGTGAAGGCTGTTGAGATGATGAGCTTCAATTAATATTCATGGAAATGGCCTGATTAAAAAAAGAAAACGTGTATTTTATCTTTTTACATTTACTGCGAACATTTATCTCACATGGCTCACTCGGCTGTTTCCACTCAGACAGAAGCAGAAG
The DNA here is from genome assembly GCA_903131615.1 of Diplodus sargus. Lineage (NCBI taxonomy): Eukaryota > Metazoa > Chordata > Actinopteri > Spariformes > Sparidae > Diplodus > Diplodus sargus. The sequence continues at coordinate 347,535 of CAEMYA010000306.1, read as the reverse complement.
AAGCTGCGCCTGCTGTTGGTGATATTCCCATAAGATTCCCAATCCCGGGTGAATTCTCACATTCGCTCGTACATGACCAAAGGGGACTGGCTTTGTTTCTTCCTCCTCTACTTCTTCTTTGAGGTTGAGGTTATTAGAGCTGGTCTTGTTTCCATTTAGCAACCTCTACTTCCTCTACTTGGTTTATTACAGACGTATGATGAGAGGTAAGATGAGACAAAAACTGAATTAGTCCAGCGGGAAATTGTGCCAGAGATTGCTTCAGAAATTTACAGTGCTAAAGAAAAACCAGTAACAACCAGAGGGTTCCTCGGGTCAAGGTCACACACTGGGCCCAGTTTTGAGACAATAAGAGTGAACACAAAAATTGTTTAATATAAAGTGTTTAAAGAAGATTAATACACTACTTGACCCGACCCGGCCCCGGATAAGCGGACGAAAATGGATGGATGGATGGATAATACACTACTTGAACACTAACATTAGAAGTAAGACAAGTTAAACGCAAGAGTAAACTAAAAATGAACTAAAATAGAAAAAAGTAGTAGGAATAAGTTCTCCTGATAAGAAACATAATAATGTTGTTAATCAATTGTTAAAAATAATGAGAAGTAGTACTACACACGATATTGAAAAAGTAAAAGTGCTCCTAATGTTGATAGTATTGTTGCCAGTGCTCTTTATTTCAACTGTGGGGGGAGGAGTTACACAGATTGACGGTACTCTGATATGACAGAAATGTGACCTACACCACCAACGCCGACATTTCAGTTTGCCTTAAATTCGCTTGACAATGAGATGTAGATGCAGCTGCTGTCTTGAAAAAATGAGTTTGGATGCTTGTTGGACCGCTGTTTGTTGTCCTGTCAGGTGGAGGAAAAAAAAGTTGAGGATTGTCTAAGTGAGAGGAAAAACTGTCTTAAAATGAAAAAATTCTCTAAAAAGAGGCAAAAAAAATAAGTTGCAGTTGCTGTTTCCTGAGCTAAGGTGTTGAATTATAACTATAATATCACAATGCATTTATTATTTATTTAATAATTTCATCATTTTATCCTGTTTGACATTTGAGTAAAATTGTATCGTATTTATTGCGGCCCGAATCCGATTCAAGACGATGGTGCCGTCAACGGAACTGCGCTCGTCTACCTCCAAACACTGGTCAGACCACACGCCCCGTCGCGAGCGCTTCGCTCTACCACATCAGCTGGCTGGTGCCATGATCAGTGAGAGCAAACTTCTCTGTTCTGGAACGAACAAACTTCCGCAAATCGAAAAAGACTCAAGACTCATTTGTTCAGACTTCACCTAGATCCCGCATCGCATGATATGCACTTGTGCGTTGTTATCCTTAGCACTTAAATCATTGCACTTAGGCACTTAAGGTATCCTTGATGAATAGCAGCTTTGATGCTCAAACGAGGGCATGAAAATTGTTCGATGGTGATGTTACAAATGTGCTTATTAAGTGGCTTTGGACAGAGGCGTCTGCTAAACGCCCTGAATGGAAATGTAAATTATGGAATGAATTCTTCAACAATTTGTTTTTTCAAATCAAAGTGACCTTGACCTCTGACCTTTGGTCACCTAATTCTAATCAGTTCATCCTTCATCCTTGAAATAATTCCCTCAAAAGATATCTCTTTCTTCACGTTCACAAGAATCATTCCGGCCGTGGCTATCGCTGATGCAGAGGCATAAAAAAGAGAAAATTGCTGGCTTTATGAGGCGAATGTTGTCCTGTCAGGAAACTTAACTACACATTTTGTTCAAATGGAGGGATGACGGCCCTTAGACTAAACGATATGAACAGCAGCCTTTGGTCTCCTGCATTACTCGAGATTTAATCTGTTTACGACATGAAACGCCACCTAATGCTGTTAAGAATGCACAAGGCCGTGTTATGGCTCGAACTGTATCCAAACAACATCAAACACATAACAATTGGCTCCGAGGTTTCAGGGAATTTGACACAAAGAAGCATATTGCGCCAAATGCCATCTGTCTAGTCGGGAACGGAATCACCAAAACACAGTTGACACCCCAAAGCCAGTCAACCGAGAGACACTGATGCCTTAAAGCCACGATGTCTCATAACAATGGGATCAAAACAGCATTAATACCCGTGTTGAAAAACAACACTCAAGCCCTTCTATCCCGCGCCGAAATCCTCTTCCTCGATTCACCCCAAAAAACACTTCTCAAATAATCAGCTTATGAGATAAGAATGAGGGCTTTTTTGTCGAAGTTCGCTATTAAAGACTGCAGCGATTCTTGTTCCTTTCAAGAAAATGACTGAGCTATTAAGTAAGGTGGGAGAGTCAGAAATGAAATACAGATGTCAGCGTTTCTGTATCGGCTCCATTGTCGTCTATTAAGTATTCTAACTCGATCTTCTAAGAAAGGCCTCGTCGTTTTGGTTTTTTTTGCATGAATCAGCCAGAACTTATTCACACTGACAATAGCCTCCACAGTTCATGTATTCAGAAGCTGGTGTTGTAATCTATCTGAGCCTATTACCTTTTGTCTGGACCTTGAATAGTATCACATGAATCCGTATCGCGGTCCCAATTGTATCTGCCGTTGGCTCGGACTGGATCAATGGGGTTGATTTAATTCACGGCCAGGGAGGTCAATAGCTGTAACTAATGCTAATTTAGATGTAAATGATGCCGTCCAAGTAAAACCTGCACAGTCAAGGTCACTGAAGGACCAAAGGCTGTTTATATAAAGGCAGGGAAATGGTGGCCCAACAGGAAGATGCACTCCAGATGTTGAATAGGGTTGTGTAGGCTCAACCCAATGGCGACCTTGAAATAAAACATAAACTGAAAAAAATTATCTAGCCTCTATCCTATTCTGCAAGACATTAGCTGCTGAAATGAGACCCGTGTTTTTGTTTTGCTGTGCTTCTATGCTGAGTGATGATCACATTTAAAAAATGCCGTTTGAATTGATTTGTGTTTTTTCTTGCTTCTTTTTCCTTTTCTAGAGAATCAGATGCAAAACAAGCTGACAAAAATCAGTGACAGCCATATTCAAGCTAAGGCAACATGCTTACATTGATAGTGCTAATATGCTCACGCTAACATTTGCCAATAAACATTAAACACAAAGCAAAGTTGAGACTGATGGAAATGTTGTTTTGCAAATATTTGATTATAAACCAATGTAATTTGGACCTGATGATAGCGCTAGAGAAGAGTTATGGGATCACAGTCACCACAAATCATCCAGTGTCCTCTAACATCAAGTTCAGATGGCGGCCATTTTCCTCTAACATTAAAGCTCAGACGGCGGCCATTTCCTCTAATATCAAGCGTACTGTGGCGTTATAGCTAAGGCTATTTGTCATATTAATACCATTTCCCTGCTTCCTGTTTGATTAGCAACTGTAAAGACAACGGATAGTGTAACCCTGAGGGACATTGGACCATATTTCAAGGTAAAACAACAGGTTTGACAGCTTCCATTAGACAACAGTTAATATCAGCATTCAACCACATTCTAGCTAAAGAGACTTTTTGGTACAATACTGTTTTGATACGATTAGGAAAGCAAAAAATAATTCAGAAATATGGAGACATCTTAACCTGGAAGTGAAACACACTGGATATTATCAATGAAAATGTTAGCTAATAAGTTGTTAAATGCTAACATCGGCTAACGTGTTATCAAAAATGTTGTTTTACCTTGAAATAATGCCTCCAGATTTTCACTGTCTATCATCTTTTTAGTTGCTGATCAATTGAGAAGCTGTCAAATGACAACAATTTGACAGATTGCCTACGTTTACACAACAGCAGCATTACATTATCTCAGCACTGAAGTTACCCCTCCCTGAGCGGGACATGGGAAGCAAAAGGCAGCCGCGAGAATAAGGCCTTTTACATTATTTTGCAATGCAAAATTATGCTGTATTGTCATTGTTTTTTCACCTACCACTTTCAAACAGAGCTAACATTACAGGGGAGGTGGGAAATAAAATATTCACTGTGATTCTCTGTAATTATATTCACCATTCCAGACAGCATTTTAACCATCGCAAAATGTGGCGTGTAAGAGGCTTCAGCAGGACAAGCTGAAAGCATCTACCTTACAATATCCCATTGGATGGTTTCCAAATAGGCCATTCTCCAATAAAAGGCAAAAATCACACTGAGTGATGAAGTAGTAGGACAGGCAGCTCTTCCAGCAGACATCCACTTTAAAATACAAGGACGACACTCCAGACTGGACTTCAATTACTGGACGACCAGCGAGTTTGACAGAAAACAGGAGATTGCTGTGAGCGTAATTGATTCTCCAGTAGGGATGAAACACTACCTGCATGTTCGCTGCTACTCCATTTTACTATCACTGGCAAGCACAGGTAATGTTACAATCCCCCCCTACCCCCACCTCCCCTGGAGAAATTACCTCAGTCTGAATGGAGCTCTGGAGGGACTCCGGTGCATAACAATCAGCGAATTTGCTCAGTTCCACTATTTTTCACTTCGCTTAATTCTGACCAAAGGCATTCTCTGAGCTCAGAATTGCATGCACGTTGCAGGAGAAGTTCATTAAAATTAAAAGACGTTGATCAGTGTCTTCTTGCAGCAGGAAATTAAAAACTTTCATCCAGGAGAAAAATAAGTGAAACACACATCAGAACTAGTCCGTGTATTTTGGTCAAACCCAAAATATATGGGATATTGGTCCAATGCAATACGATTGAGATCTCTGATGTGATTCCTTTTAAGCTTTGGACATCTAAGAAACAATCCACCAGCCACAAAGTCATTAAATTCAAAATTATTCTCACTGCTACACCAGCGGGTCACCTGCCACCCCACTTATCCACACAGTGACTGCCCGGCCGAGGCATTAGGAGGATTGATGCTGGTACTTCTGGGACCTCTGACGTCACTTTAATGAATTGGCTGGCGAGACAATAGCTCACCCACCATATTATATCCAACATAAGCTAATACATTCTGTTCGACGACAGCGGCGACGGCTAATTCTGACCTGAAGTAACTGATTGTGCATGTGTGTTTGTGTCCGTGTGTGCGTGAACAAACCCCCCCGCCACCAGCAGTGCGACCTTCTTTGACCTTAAAACACGAGTTTAATCCCCAAGGAGAAGCCCCAAGTGTCCCGACACCGCCTCCAAAACACACACACACACATACAGTCGGCTGATCATGAGGCACACTCCCTACGGCGTGGGAACAAACCCTCTTGACAGCAAACAGCGGAGTGCAAAGGATGTTGTGTGTGTGTGTGTGTGTGCGTGTCTTAAAGTGTGTTTGTGCATTTGTGTCTTTTCGAAGTCACCTTCTGCGCTTGATCACGAATCAACATTTCTGCTTGTGTGTGTATGCGTGTGTGTGTGTGTGTGTGTGTGTGTGTGTGTTTCAAAGGGGAGCTCAGAGGACAACCGTTAACAATGATATCACTTCAGCCCCTATGCATCTCTCTCTACCTCCCACAGGGCGAGTGAGTGGTGGGAGTGAGGAGAAGAAAACAGGAGTGTCAGGAATGAAAGGGAAGTGTGTTTGCGCCTGGTGGGTGATGAGTGTGTGTGAGGTAGAGAAAGGGAGGGATGAAGGGATAAAAGATGACAGGAGAGACGCGCGGCGGTTGGCATGGCGCAAGCATGTAGATCAAGGTTGGAGCGGACAGCAGACAGACGTTGTTAGAGGACACACATCAGACGCGACTTCCTGTGATCTGTGTTCACTGTGAACATCTCTGTGTTTTCTCCCTTCGTTACTGGCTGTCCTTTTTTCTTCTTTCTCTCTTTGTCTCTTGGAGACTGTCTTGAGACTTCTGATAGATGTGTGGAATATGACCGTTATGTCTCGGCGCAGAGTTGAAACGAGCGTGACACTGTTTCGGCGCCGCAAATCTTGTGTCAGTGAAGTGACTTTGACATGAGGGACGCCACAGTTCACATACTGTACCATTTCCAGCCATATAGTTATGGAGGACTGAAGCTGCCAAAATAAAAGAAATATAAAAGGTATTGTAAAATTCATCGATCATTGATTTATGAAATGTCAAATAAATTGATATTTCCACTTTGATTTGCATCTGTATTTATTTATTTTAATTTATTTCAACTATTTACTTTCCCCTCTAATTTCCTATTAATCTTACTTATTGATACATCCATTTTTAAATGTATTTATTTACTCATTTATATCTGCAATATTCTCCCCTTTGCATCTTCCCTCACTGAAGAAAATGAAAGCTGTCCACCAACTTAGCTTGCAGCAACTGCGACTGGGGCTCTGATCATATTTGGATGATGGATGGAAATAATGAACTACATATTGATCGATATATTGACTTTAGCATTCTCAGTCCTCCTTATCTGTCTGCATTGTTTTCTAGTGAAGAGAAAATGCCTTTCAAATAAGAAAACCTATGCCTTCATCCACGGGAATGGTGTAGCACAAAAATCCAATTCTTGGTACACTAGTGGATTGTTAAAGCAACCTTATGTAGAAATTGGTATTTTGTGCGATTTGCCTGCCCATCATAGTTTCTTTGGGTATCTGTTCACTTTTAAACACAATCTTTAGGGACCCTTAAAGCTGCACTTATCAATATTCTTATATGAGTATATATTATATGAGATTTGTATCTAAAGGGGTCTCTGAGACTGCAATTTAGCCCTGTTCAGCTCATTGTTTTGGTTTCACAGCCCCCTGCTTCACCGTTTTGGTTCAATCTCACGACTCTCATCAACTTTGTTTCCAGCTGCAGAAGGCAACAAAGTAAAAATCCCTTGTAGATCAACTGTATACTAGTTGGCCAGCAGGCATATATCAGGTAAAAGTGAGCGACTGGCTAACTGATGCACACAGTGGAGCGTCTGCAGCTAAATACTTCTTTTAGGAGTTGGTGGAGACCAAAACAGAGCTACAAGGAGGATGAAGATTGAATATTGAACTCCTACAGCACTAGGAGTCTTTCCTGAATTAGCAAAGCTCCAACAACTCAGTGCTCATGAGCAGGCCACACAGGCGTGACAGTGCAGATGTGTGAATGTAAACTCCGTGGTCATCCTTTCCTTTCTTCCCCTCTCCTCTCATCTTCGTCATTAGGATAACAGCACATGAAGCTCCCCGGGAAGTGGAGAAATTAATTTCTTTGGACGGACCACACCGATTCCCCCACTCTCTCCTGGCTACAGTTTCTTTCTCTTTCTTCTCCCACTTCCTCTCCCCTTCCACCTTTTCTCTCTCTCTCTCCCTTTCTTACCCACGGTCTTTCATGTACAGATCAGAGAAGCCTGCCACTTATCACAGGAGTCTAGAGAGGCTTTCCTATAAAAGCTGCCGTTACATGCCTGATTTAACAGGGCACACGCACAAAGACCCCTCTCTCTTTCTCTCTCTCTCTCTCTCTCTCTCTCTCTCTGACTTTCTCCATCAGGATAACCCTCTCTCTTCCTTTTTTTCAAACACACTCTTTTCGCACACAGAAGTAATGTCACTCACTCGTGGACTCTCACTCTCCTTCACACACACACACACACACACACACGTTGGCCTGCCTCTGCTCTTGTTCTTTCACAATGGGATTAGTGGTGTGATTCCTCCACTCCTTTTAAGTGGGCACACAAGCAATCCACTTACGATGGACTCCGGTGAATACTGAAAGGAGTGAAGAGGAGGGGAGGAGAGAGGAAGTGATGGTGGGGGGGGAAAGGAGGGAAGGGGAGAGGAAGATGAAAGGACGTGTGGGCAGGAGAGGAAGGGAGTGAGGAGAGATGAAAAGAGGAGACGGATATTTGTTTGCGCATTTCCAAAATGCAAAAACAATTTTTTGAGATGACAAACCGTAACGCCACAGGGAAAAGACGCGGTGGACAGATGGAGGAGTGCGAGAGAAAAGAAAGAGAGTTAAAGAGAATTGGTGGCAGACTTATCGCCAGAGGTGAGGCAATCACTGCACAACTCTAACAAGCGCGCACACACACACACACACACACTTGAGTGGACCTGTTGCCAGGGTGACAAGAGGCAGCAGAGGCCCCGCCCTCCCCCGCCGTGTTTCACACAGTGATGTCATCGGTTGCCGTCGGCGCCGGGCGGGCCCTTGGCCAATAGGACAAAGGCACCGGAGGGCGCAGCCTGTCCTTCTCTGTGTTTTTTTTTTTCTTTTCTTTTTACTCTCTCTCTTTCTCTTTTCCTTTCATCAGGTGCTCTCTCGCCCGCCCTCTCGTTCTCGGTCCCGCTTTCTGTTTGACTTATTCAACTCGGCCAGCGGGCGACTGCAGAAGTTGGGGCTTTAGCTCTTTCACTGCTGGTGAAGAATGAAGCTGATTAGACGGGCTGGGAGAATATTTCACAGCAGGAGAGGCCACAGTGATTGTTGAAATCCAGTAAAGGGGGGCGGTCATAGATACAAGTCTGTCCGTTACAGTGCTGCCGCCCATCAAGGCATTATTCATTTTTCAAAGCAGCTCTTTGAGCCTGTATTGGTCATTGTGCAGAAAACTGAGCCGAAGTATTGAACAAATGGAAATGTTGACCTGATGATGACCCAAGCTGAAAAGTCAGAGGATCACCAGACTCACCAAAGTCATTAACATCTGGAGAGCATGACTCTCCGAACAAAAACATATTCACAATCCATGAAATTGAAAAAGTTATTGAGATATTTCAGTACGGACCAAAGTGGTCCGCCAACCAACCGAACATCCATTATTGACGAACCACGATCCATGCAAAGCTGGTATGTTAGCTCATCATGGCCTGTGATAGTTCCAGGGATTCAGTGACAATAACCTGTGAAGATTTCAAGCTTTGGAGGGGAGCTGCACATGACTGCAGCCATTATTTACCAGAGATTTGGGCGCGAGTCTGCAAGTCCGAATCACACTTGAGACTTGACTTGGATTCGTAGTCAAAAGACTTGAGACTCGACAAAGTCTGACTCACGCCAATGTCTCCTGTCTATGAGCTATCACAGCTAAAACCAACTACAATAGCTAATGTCCAAGTTGATATGGGTCTCACTCATGTTCCCTCGGCCTCTCCCAGTCTTCTGCTGCCCCTGGCGAGATCACCCTGAAGTTAGCTAAGTTAGCTGACATTAGCTAACATTAGCTGTGATTGCTTACATTAGCTTATGTCCGAACATGTTCCAGCAGGAGCGCTTGACCAGAATAACATCAGTTCAAAATTGCAATGTCAATGTCTTACTTTCAGTGCCAAAAATGTGTTTCAGTGCTGATACAAGTTTTTCAAATAGAAATGTGTCCTTTGTTAGTTCAGGTTTTGTTTTGTAATCGATGACCAATTTCATGAAATTCACCGTCACTGTTGTAGCTCCATACAGGAGCAGCCTGGCTCATCATATGGTCGCAGCATTCCCGCCTTGAAAAGTTAGTGTGAAAGGTGCAACTGAAACACTTGAGTTAAAGGACAATGCCAGAGATGTTATCCATCCACCTTCATTTTAAAGTAATATATTCTGTTACAATATTACTGCCTGCGTAGACTAATATATTACTTATTACTCTACTTTTTAGTTACTTTCAACAAAATGCCTAAATACCACATATGGAACAATTAAATAGCCTGGATCTGTTTAAAGAAACAAATGGCCTTCGACACAGTGATGAGCAGGCAGACAAAGGATCAAAGTCTTATATATTATGAGATAGGAATAAATAAATGTTTTATTATAAACTTTGTCATATGAAACACAAAAGACCAATGCCCTCTGTAATGTAGCCTATACCTACATAAAGGTACATTGCCAACAATTATTCTGCCGACTGGGTTAAATGCAGTGCAGACTCTCCCAAACAGCATAAGCAAGTAACCGCATCTCAACATTAACAATGGATAAAGACGATTGATTTTCAGTCTAGTAATGAGTGACAGAAGAGAAAAAAACACTCCAAGATTAGGCTTAACCAAATCAGATGCTCATCAGAAAATGCTGAATTGACTTTAATCTCGACCTTTGGGAGCAATTTATGTGGTACAGCTGCCATCAGAGCTAACACTTAATTTTCCTCATGCAGCTCTGATTAAGCACCGTAAGAGGGCGAGAAGATTGCTGCAGTACATTTCAAACAATGTTCTCTTTGACTCCTAATCTCACAGACAGTCCGTCGAGAAATCTTTCTTTCGACCACCAAGAGTTTTGTTTTTTGTGTTTGACTCACTATCTGCTGTCAGAGTCTGAGAACTCCCCTTGTCAGAACACATTCCCCTCCAACATGCTGATCTTGCTCAAAGGAATGAATGAAATACTTTCTTTTGCATCGACTGTACTAAGTGAGGCCGGGTGACTTTTATTGTCCGTAGCACTTTAATGGCCGTCGCGCTTTCAATTTTTGATGCACACAAATGAGAGGAAAAGCTGATTAGAATAGAGACGAGCATGTATGGAAACCTCATTACCTAAAGAGCCTCTTCCATTTTCTGTCATCTAAAGAGGTTTATTCCAGTGCGTGTGTGTGTGTGTACATGCTACCACTTCTCTATTATCCCTCTTTTTCCTAATATGTTTTTTCACTTGGCTGAAACCACGTTTTACTCTCAGTCTCCTGACAATCTGTACCCGCTTTACACCGCCTGACCTTGTTTTTATGTGTGTTCCTGACGCCGCAATCTCGTTTTATTGTGACGAGTCTCTCCTCCGTGCCATTATCGCGCGGTTCTGCCGAGCTTTTGTCACAGGGGAGAACTACATCCAAAGTGTGTCGGTGCCTTTTTGTCCCAAAGCTGGAGCCTACAAGGACTCTTCACACAAGATAAGAACCTCCACTGTGTGTGTGTGTGTGTGTGTGTGTGTGTGTGTGTAGCAGGTCAGTGAATGGAGCCACCGGGGCGAGACAGATTGCTAATTATTGCATTGGATGTTGGCTGCATGTGGAGAAGGGATGAGATAATAGGAGGGGCACAGAGGGCTGTCAAAAGCTTGTACCTGGCACACACTCGCTCAAAACACACACTTTCAAACCTGTCCACGTCCTCAAGGGGCACATGCAATATGTAGCGCTGTGTGTGTGTGGGGGGCCAAAAGTTAAAGAGGCACAATGTAGCATTGGAGAAGAAACTCAAGTCCAGAGTTGTAATACTTACAATATTAATGAGGTTTAGAGCTTTTTTTCCATAACTGAATAAACAAGCTGTTCTCAGAGGAAAATAAAGTCCACAGAACACCCTTTGAAAGGTAGAAAGGTGGCAGGGTCCGCCACATATAAACAAAGTAAAACAGTGTGACATTGCGTCATCCTTTAAGGTCAATTTGTTTATTCAGTCATGAAAACAGTCGGTGATGATCTTTTTCTTCTGATTCAAATTTTTCCTCCAAAACTACATTATGCACCCTGAAATCCAGCTCAACAAAACAAACAGATGGGACATGACAAACCGCTCCGACCTCTAACAAACTGTCCCCGTCGAAAGTGGCGAAGTGTTAAGTACCTTCAACAATGTGACCGCTTTGCAAAACGTTGCGGTCCACAGTTGCGTAACAGGACATACAGATTGCTGTTGACCCCTCTTGACAGCCCCTAGCAACGCTTTCCTCGTCGCTAAGCAGAGACAGGAAGCAGGTACGGCCCGGAGGAGACCCCCACTAGACCTACTTCCTGTTTGGAAGTGAACAAAAGGTGGAGTGAAGTTGAGTTGGTTCTCACTGCTTGCTTCCACGATAGCAGTTCCAAGCCGAGACAGCGAGGTCAACGTGAACGCACATCCTGTTAAATAGCATGTGTTGTCTTGCTGTTGGTGTTGGTCGCCTTGAGGTGCTGCTGAAAAGATTACAAGCACTCAGTTCATATGGTTTAGAATTAGGACGAGGTGTCATTTGACATCAGTCTCTATGTTTTGGATGAAACATGATAATGCAAATGAAATAACCGTATAAAGGTTCATGCAGCTGTGACAGGCATGTAGGCTTGAAAGATGCAAAACTGTAGTGGCACATATTAGCAACTCCACTCCAAGACATAGGCTGAAAAAACAGGAAACACTTAAGAGGAAACAAGTTTGTCATCAGACTTTGTCACAGAGGACTTTAAAGAATTAATATCTGATATTTTGAAAATTAATAAGTAAGTAATAAGTCTACTTGGCCTTCTTTACTCTGCGATTCAGTTGTTTGCTAAAATATTCATGAAAACTTATTTTACACACTGATTTATTTATCAAAATCAAAAAGGTTGCACGGGGAAAGGGGAATGTAATTTAAACAGCACGGCAACCATCCGGAAAAGGACGAAACGTTTTTTTTACTTGCTGTTTGTGGCTGAAAGAGTGAATAAAACATCGCACACGGTGAAGAAAGGCCGCGTTTCTCAGAGCTCGAAATCAGCAGCAATCACAGACACGCGCTGGCTGGAATTATCCATTTAACCTCGTGTTCTCTGCGATCTGGAGGGAAGCGATTATGTAATTTATTCCATAAACACCTCTTTAGTAGACGGATCTATACGTCGAGCGTACCACAATCAAGACATGAATATTCGAGATGTAACATTTGTGGCTGTGCTTCAAATCCACAAGCCCTTGAACACTGATGATGCTTTGCTTGATCAAATGAATCGGACTCTGAAATTATGGATATGGGATCACATTACCTGATTACAACTGCTTACTGTAATTTTGCAGCAGACTATATTTTGGAGGTTTCTATTATCAGACTTTATCAGGTAATTGCTGGTGTGATCCTCGACTGTGTAAGTATGATTAACGTGTATTTATATGATCGAAAACAGATTCAAATTCTGTCCAAAAGAGGGGTACGAGATCCCAATGTCTCTGCTTCAACCCATACCAGGAAATGACCTCCCATGAAATGAGGTCCATCAATGGATAGACAAGAAACAAGGAGAGAAACAAGAAAAGGGAGAGACCTCAGTCTTAAAATTGTAATTACATAGAAAAGCACCTCCTGAACTCCTGAACTCCCTCTGACTCATATCAGGCCTCGTCCATAAACATTACGCATTAAACACTTTTGTAAACAGCTTTTCAGATGAAAGAAAATCTCTGTCTGTTTTCAGAAATCACATTCGTTCATACGACACACCTGAAAATACATATCCCGCGGCCATCCGCGTGAGATTCCCGCGGAACAGAAGTCGCTTCATGAAGCCGAGGAGAACAGAGGGCTCGTTGAAGGGTGATTAGGGCTAACTGTCTCCATTTGACTGTAATCAAAGGCTGCAGACTTTGAAAACAACATCATATGACGGGGCAGCGTTAGCCTGATGAGCCAGGATCTTCATCAGGAGGAACAGAGCTCACTGGAGACAGTATGACTCATTGGGAAAGAGGGGAGAGGGAAAAAAACAGTAACATGAAGAGATGAAAGAAAAAAATATCAAGAGGGGTCAACCTGTTTTTATTGTGCTTGTTTATATATGTATTTCTGTAAAAACTTGATGCCTCTTCAGTCTGATTCAGTCTGTTTTACTGCTAATCATCCTGTGTGGCCTGCCCTCTCTGTCCTCAGTCATCTCCTGGATCCACACACTTACATACATACTACATATATTATAATTTGTCAATGCAACTTGTAAACTGTGATTTTGTTGTTCTGTTCTGTACATGCGACACCTATCGCATGTATGTCCATCCTCTTCATTTTATCATTTTTTTCTCTGAAAGTTTTTTTTTTTAGATCAGCATGGCAAGTTTTTCCTCACTCGAATCGAGGGTCTGAGGACAGAGGATGTTGTTCACTGGAGAGCCCATTGAGGCAATGTGATTATGATGTTGGTCTACATGAATGAAATTGATTTGATTTGATTTGAACTTGCTACGGTAAAAAAAATGACCCCGTTTGTTCATGCAAAATGCTCAGTGGTTCAGCTTAGAACTTCCAATGTGACAAATAAGTTCTACATGTAAGTAAAGCTGGACATGTGTCCATGGCATTACCCTTGATTATGATCACAGCTTGGTATTTTTTGTGAGCTGTATGCCATAAAAATTGTGAAATAAAATCAACAAATAATCATTATTGATTTTATGTTGTAATGACAATAGCTTTTCGTCTGCAAACTACAACAAGCTAAAGATTATACACATTTTCTGAACGAAGATGATAAAAAATAAAACCAACATTTCTCACTATGAACATCTTAAAATGCAGAAAATCTCTTAAGATATTGCATTTTCCACTGATAATCAAGAATGTCCGCCATGTCGTTATGTTTCACAGAAACTTGATAGTGACGTTTGGACGCAGAAAAATAGAAAAGAATAAGTTGAGCAAAATGTATCTCACAAATTGAAAGCCATTATTGTGAAACCATTCATTCATGCGACATTTTACCTGATTCTCACATATTACTACTTGACGGATAATTAATGCTCCTGGGGCGGCTCTGGCTCAGGTGTACAGCCAGCGTCTTGCTATCAGAAGGTCGCTGGTTCAGTTCTCCTGGTTGGCATGTTGAAGTGCCCTTGGGCAAGATACCGAACTCCAAGCTGCTCCTGATTTGCTGGTCGGCACCTTTTACTGTAATTTACTTTGGACAAAGGTGTCTGCTAAAATGTAAACACAGTTTCACCAACATGTTTTTGAAGCTACTTTTTTGCCGTTTTTGCTCTCCAAACATCTTTAAATGTACATAACTTGCCCTCAAATCCCCCCTAGCAAGCTCAGGTTGTGTACCTTTGTACCTTTTCTAAAACCCTACGTGCAGCCCTCCATGTTCTCCAGGAATAGAAATTCCCCTTCTGCTGAAGTAAACTGTGACTGAAAAGAAACACGATGAAACATTTCTGGCCTCAGGGGAATTCCAGTGAAACAAAATGCTACCTTGTCCGCTCGCGTGGTTAGCTTGTGATAACTGATGGTCACTGGATGAAAGTGTCGTTCAAACGACACGCGCGTCACAGAGGTTTGTGATCGAGGCCGCGGCCTTTTGAATGCGACCACACTCTGCGTCTCTCACAGCGCTGGAGGTCACTGTGGGCAACGGAGCAAATAACGGAGACGTTTCAGACTGAGTCTAATGAAGGCCTCGTGTAACCGGATGATGATTTCTGAAAAATGATATGACTGCACCCACACACACACATACGCAGGAACACACACACACACACACACACTAATCTCTGTAGTCTTGTGATTTAGACAAAGTGGCCCATTAGTTCTCCATTAATGACTGGAACAACTACATGTCCAATTGAGCGATCTGGTCTCTTATTCATGTTTTGGTTTCTATGGCAACAGACCTATTGAGCCTCTCGACGCTTGATTAACAGTGAAGAGTGCGCACCATAATGCACTCCATTATGACAGATGAACTCCAGACGAGCGGGCTAACATATTAATAACGACAATAAAACACGATGGATTCAGTCCTCTGTTTCGTTTTTCTCTGTCACAGTTGACTTCATATCAGTTCAGTTCCATTTCGTTTTTATTCCAGCTGTAATAAGGTTTTTCGGTATCCTGTTTTACACAGAAGCCTTGCTGTTTTTTCACAAGCTGCTAGCTGGGAAATCATGACGGAAGAAGGAATACTGAGGCATGTTTATAGGTGTCTGATGCCTCAAGTAACTTGAAAGTAAGAGAGAGATTCTACTTGTTACTTCTACTACTGGAGATAACATGGAAACGAGAAATCTAAATGACAGTGTTGAAATGCAGCCATGGCAAGCTGGCCTTACTTGATTTCAGGCAACAAAAGAAAGATCATGCTATCGGTCAAAAATCAATAAAGTAAACATGTTGTGTCTCATTTTAAATATTTACCTAGGACCACAATCTTAACTCACCTTTACCACGTCCTGTGAGTGCCTAAATATGAGCGTTAAAACACATTAAAGGTGCGATATGTAAGAATCTGTCTGTCAAATGTATACTGGGGTGGGATATAATTCTAAGTGCAGCTCCTGTTAAATGTGCTGATCCAGAATTGATTTTTTTTTTTCTCTTTCTGTTGAGAAATTGTGAGTTTTGAGAAAAAAAATGTTTAAATTCTCAGAGATTGATGCAGTAATCTTTAGCACATTTTTGAATGTTTTCAATTGAATTTCTTAAACATCGCACCTTTAGATACACTTGAGCTTGATTGAATTAAAGAGCTCTAATGAGTGTCATTCTGGCTATACCTTTAAAATAACTCAGGTGCTATTACATGTCCCAGCAGAAGTATTTGGTGTAGGAAGTTAGTGCGATATAAAATACATTTTTGGGGAGGTTGGTATACACCAAAGGGAGCTTGTAACTTTTACTTATTTGGTTCAGAAACGACAGACACTCACTGGGATATCAAGTAGTTGTTTTTTAGAGAGTGATCAGGAATAAGGATGATGTTACTACCCTTCTCTATTTTCAACGTGTCAGACTTATGATCAGGATAGAACATTAGTGTTTCTGCAATTGCACTCAATGCCAGATCAGGGAATGAACAGATAAGATAAATAGGACCTACTAATGAGTGTCTAGAAGGGGGGGAAATAGTATCAAAATGCAAAAAAAACTGTCTTACAAACAAACTAAGAGATGAGTGCAGACTGCAGCATTTAGAGAGACTGAATCAGTCCTTATCTCTGCACACTCACCCTCTGTCTTTCCATCCTCACAGGGTTATTAAAACTGGCCAATTCGCAGCAGTACCAAGGAGACTAAGGCATTCAGCTCTATCTATTTTGAGATGGCTAAGCGCCTAGCCTAGTTTTTTCTTTGTGGATAGAGCGGTTTTTAGCCCAAAGCAATTAGGCAAACTCGGTAGCCCTGTCAGCGAATGCATTGAACGCAATCCTGCATTGAGAAATTAACCAGTGGGCAGATTTTCCACCATCCTGTCTCCATTCAAACACGTCTTTCTCCTCTTCTTTTTACTTCCCCCTTTTCCTCTTTTGATGAAATGACAGACCAAGTGATTAACTGCTGAAATCTGCCTGTTGGCCTCCACCACGGCACACACACACACACACGTTGACACACACAAAAACTCAAATTCATCATTCATGTTTCATGTGAGGGGCGCTGAATTGTGCTGTTTTGGAGGGCCAATTTCCATGACAACAGACCCGAGGATTAGGGTGAAAAACTGTCATTCCAGAGCAATTGTCAGAGCACCTTGATTCAGGAGAGCGCTTAAAAACGAAGGGAAGGAGCAGAGCGCGGGGGCTGAAATGGAGGAATTTGGGTCCGTTGGAAGGATCAAGGGAGGAATGGAGGAATGGATAACGATCCTGCTGAAGATCACTTTACCCCCACATCCTAACTCATTGTAAGTCGCTGTGGATAAGAGGTTAGACTGGATGAGAAGAATCAGCGAAAAGAGAGAAGAGGTGGCAGTGCGAAAGGAAGAAAGGGGAGCTAATTAAAAAACCTTTCACCCTTGAAGGTGGTTATGGGTGCTTAAATGTATGGTTACTGGCTCTTCAGGTGAACACATTTGATATAGTCATGAATTTATTATGTTCTCCTTGTATTTAGTTTTATTTCAACAACCTTATTTCAGTTTGTTTGTATTCTGTCTTATCGTGATACACCTAAATTGTTGCAGTAAATTGTTGTTTAATTCAAAGATAGGCCTACACTAAGATTATCATCAGAGTGTGAAGAAACAACAGCGTTGACATTATGTCAAAGACATTATGTACTGTGTTCTAGAGATATCTACTGAAGTTAGCATGCTAACCAGCCAAGCCTCATCCTCTTCCCCGAAAATGTAAACTCAAAATACAGGCAAAAAAAGGCAGGCAACAGAGAATGCAAGAAAAAATTAAGAATGCAAAACTAAAAAGAAACCAGAAAGCCCCATGAAACAGAGAGTAAAGGTAAGGAGAGAAAAAGTTGAACAGGCAAAAAAGGTGGGAAAAAGACAAAGGCAGGACGTGTAAACAAAACTTAACACGTGATAAGAGAACCTACAAAATAAAACAGGAAGTAACTGAACTGAAAACCTTGAGAAACATGTATGTCTGTTTTCCTTATCAAACAGAAAACAGAAACAGAAAAAAAAATGCACACCTTTAGAATTCAAGTTTCTCTGTTTAACAGGATGAAGACCAGCTTAATTACCTCTAAACTCATCGTAAAATATACATCGTAAAACACAGCAAAACAGTCTTGGTTTGTCTTTCCACAATCAACTCTGGTTTGGTCGAAATAAATCCTCTGTGTCCTCCCTGGAGTCCTGTTCACAACCATCGTAAATCACCCCCCATACTGTATCCCCTGTCTTCACACTGTCATGTGTTGGTCTTGGAGGCTGTGTTCAGTCACTGTCCAGCCGTGTTGACTCCCCCTGTGATTAAAGGTCCCAGTCCAGGCAAAGCCTAGCTCATATCACTCCAAGGCTAACTGAGCCATGAGATAGTTAGCTTGCGGTAGCAAGATTGTCCAACGACTGGCATCCACACTAGCTGCACTGTCACAAAATCTGAAACTCTGATTGAATGATGTATGTGAAAAGTCGCACAATGATGTGCAGGCATAAAAGTGCAAGTAGCAGCAAGACACATTTTCGAGTGGAGAATCTTAGCGGTTACTTTGATGAGATCATTAATTTAATGATTCAACAATTGAGCAATGGTTTAAATTTCAACATGTATCTGACTTAATCATATGGCAGTAATACCGCCTTAGTTGTCCTTAAAAAAGACTGAGGCAGGTAGGTGGAGGGAGGGAGGGAAACATGGCACTCAAAAGACAACATGACCGTGCAGAATTCTGAGCAACAGAAGTAATTTAAGGCCGGGGACATAACGCTGGAGGGGACTGGAGGCAGGTTTAAGGAACACCTTGACATTTTAATTCTACTTTCCTTTGCTTCGCCTAATCTTTGTGTGACAGAAGGATCCCCTCCCACAAATTTCTCATCCACCTTTCAAAGCGCTGCCAGAGAGAAAAAAACGTCTTGTGTGAGCGTGATGCATGTGGTTTCTGCTATGGCGGCTTGTCAGTCTTGTTCTAAAGTTTATCACAAGCTTTTTTTATATTTTTGAAACCTCTGCGCAAAAAAAGTGTTTATGTATTAATTTCATTTTTTCATATTGATGAGATTCTGACAGGTTCCCTTATCGCGATCGAGCCGCTTCACTGCCGCTCGGAAGTGATTTCCTTTCGTTAGGCACAAATCTTCAACCAGCCCCCCAAATCAAGGTGCTTGTCATTCAGCCTGGTTCCTTGATGATCAGCTTGGAACAATGTTTGCACGGGCGGGTGCAGCCTCCCTCCAATTAGCTGTTCCTGAGCTCCCTCTGAAGTTAGCAGCCGTTCATGTTCAACTCAAAAAACATCTGCTGTATTTTTCAGTGGATCTAATGAATACACAAGTTTTTATCCGCCTGCGAAGCTGCGCTGACTATGTCTTTCTGTAAGTGTAACATCCGGTTAAAATATTTGGAGCTGAAGGCATCGGAAGCTTCACATCTGTCAGCAACACAGACATTAAAGAAAACATTTTGCTCCCATGAGAGGTGCGTTGACATTTTACAATAACATATACCAAGTCATTGCCTTAGAGTCATGAAACCTAAACTGCATGTGGGAGACAATGTTTATCTATCTATCTATCTTCATCTGTCTATTTATAAATGCTAAATGGCTAAATTACAAGAGGCAGAGTTTATGAACTGATCAGGTGCCTTGGCGGTGTTTCACATATGGTATCATGCAAAAACATGAGTGTGACATGAATAATGATCAACAGGACAAGATTCATGAACATATTTACAAGCCCCCCTACAGGATACATACGCACATACTCTCTCACACTCACACACGTACACACACACAACAGTGATCATTGTATAGCCCTGAGGAAGACAGTGAGCATATGGAAACAGTGGGGGAGTGGTGACATCGTTACCATGATGTGCTGAGCTCCAGTGTCGTCAACCTCATGCATACGGGACGCGCTGTTAAGAATGACCAAACATTAGCTGTCTGATCATATTAAAGGGGCGTTTTCTTCCGTAACTGAAAATACGGTCTCTCGGACACTGTTTGAAGCCAGAAAGGTGGCGGGGTCAGCCACAAATAAACAAACTGAAACAGTATGACGCCGTGTTTTCTTTTAATGTCAGTTTGTTTATTCAGTTGTGAAAACAAAGAGGGTTCGTTCATTTTGTTTGTTTAGGCATTAAAAAAGAAATTGTCAATGAAGATCTTTCTCTTCTGATTGAAATATTGTCCTTAAAACTACATAGTGCACCTTTAACATATTCAAATACAACTGACCTAACTGAATGGTTCCACTTTGCCGTCACCTTTATGATGTAAAGGCTTCATATCACATGTTTTAAGTTGGAAAAAGGAAATATCTACTGTGTGGCACAGCAACGATCAAATCACCAATCAGTCAATCAGTGGATTTCCATGTCATTTTCCAACGTGCTTCTTTAAAAAGAAAAAAAAAAGTAAAACAAACACACGGCCTCAAGGTCATTAGCACATCAGGCCACCACAGCTGACACAATCTATAGCCTGTGCTGCTGAGGCCTGCTCCTTCTCTGGATGTGGAATAGAGGGGTCATTAGAACAAAGAGCAACAAAAGAGCGGCTTGTTGGAGAATCACATGACACATCGGCAGATCGGACGAGACCATGTGGTGCTGTGACTGTTACTGTACAGAGCTATACTCTCTATACTGTCCCTCAGCAGAGATAAGCAGGAAGCGCTTCCTGACATCTCAGCCTCACACATACGGCAAGAGGACACAAAGAGGACCAATGTCCCATTTGCCAATACAGTATATATACGACATAAGAGCCTGCCATGTTTGGGCCCATTTCACCACACGCTAAAATCATGTTTTGTACGCTGGAATAGTATTGACTTAACTTCACCCATACAGCATTAGGGCTGCAGCTAATGATCAATTTTAATCATTGAATGATTGCAATCACTGCAGTTTCCCAGGGGCCAAATTGATGTATTCACATAGCTCCTTTATCCAACAAACAGTCCAAAACCCATAAGCGAGACAGAAAAGCGAGAGAACAAATCCTCACATTTAAGAAGCTGGAAGCAGCTGATGTTTAACATGTTTGCTTCATAAATGATTGGAACAATTAATCAGTTAATTGTTGGAGCTCTTTCCAACGTGTTATCTGAGAAAGAAGTAGACCAAAACCTGACTAAACAATAATATCTTCAGGATCTATACAGATATTGAATCTAGAGCAAGTTTAAAATCAAGGCCTTTTTTTTGACAGATTTGAACCCTTAAAGCCCTACACACCCAGACAGCTATGTTCCAGAAATGTTACATAACTTCTGAACCACTAATTCATGTGAAGGTTACGTCATCACGTTCTGCATCACTGATTCGTCAAGGAAACCTATGTAGTTTCTTCCACTAGATTAGGGTAGGAAAATAAAAAATAAATACAGGAGAGTCAGGCAGCCAGAAAAATGTTTCTCGGTCTTTGAGGGTTAACATTACAATTGTTTTGAGTCCAATTAGCCTTGTCTTTGCTGATGCAATCCTCTGTATGCCTCATAGTATATCATGTAGATATACTACACAGAGGACGGAAATAACAGGAGCATGGGATCTTCAAGTTGTCCCGGGAGTAAGGGATTCAGCAAACAGTATATTCAATAAAAAGGCTCCAATCTGGTCACAAAATGGTCATAACATGTCCTACAGATGTAATAAAAAATACTTAATGGCATCATGGGACACACAGGACCTGACCTGATCGGAACTACGTCATCCAGCCCATTGACAATAACCCCTCGAGATGTTAATGTTCAGTCCGAGATGAGTCATCCATGATCACAAGAACACTCTCCTGGGTTGTTTTTTTCCCCCTCCAGAGTACATCACTCCTGTTCATGCGGTGCATTAGTGAACACTGACTTATTGATGAGGCTGCAGTCACAAGATCATCAGGAGCTTCTGTAGCACTACTTGAATGATATCAGTTACATGCTGAATAAGCCAAGCAGAGGGCAGTGGAATTAATTGCGCTTGCGGAAGTCTGTCTGAAGGAAAGAAAGAAAGAAAGAAAGAAAGAAAGAAAGAAAGAATTGAGATTGCTAAAGTGCACTTTGTCTCTATAAGACATGGAGGGATGTGGAAAAACAATGGGATTCGATGCCCCGGGAATAAAACGGCGCTGAAAACACGCAATAATTAATTTTTTGCCTCTTTGGGGCGGGACAGTAAGATTGCGGGGAAGACAACTAAAGAATTAGCGGACAGATGCTACGAGTGTCCATATAGAGTCATGGGAAACAGCTAAATTGGTCAATTTGTTGTACGTTTGTCTCTACAAGTGACATTGCATTTTGTCATTTGATTCATCTCTAGAGGTGCAATATGTAAGAATTGATCAAATTCATACACAAAACATACATTGGGAACCACTAACTGCTACTAACGGTTGCTGCTTTTAGCTATTAGCTCCGTTAGCTGTGCAGCTAGCAGTCCAGATGGGCAGCTTGGCTACCAGGGGAAGTGTTGGCGTTAGAACAGGAGATTTGAACCTGGATGGTCCTGCCAAGGCTAGCTGCTTAGCATGCTTTGTTTTCAACTTAAATTCTTTTAATCTGGACCACGCTTTCTGGCCTGCAGCGTCTGCGCTCTCTGCCCTCTCTACTCCACCTCGTTACGCTGTCGTTACTCTTCATCCAGGTATGTGAATGTCTAGGAAATGTGCTCCTGTATAGACACGGATCAGCACTTAGTTTCACCCAGAGAGACATTAATGCCGTCTGACGAGTTAGCGATGGGAAACATGAGCTCTCGATCGGGAAAAGAGTCTTCGTGCTTTACTGGGGATCGTCCGATCAGATTTGCATCAATCAATTCCACTTTGAAATGTATGAAATCAAGCAAAGCAACAGGTCGTTCTCTTTGTTACGGAGACTGTCATGTGATGCCGATGCTCTCTCTGTTATGGAATATATACTCTGTGCCCCAGAAAAACCCAACTCCCATTAGACCATTAAGTCATAAACGGTCTGCAGTGCACCCGTCCTTTCACTGTGAAGCGCCCCCATTTAGGTAATTGACCATTACATACATGCACCCTTTTAGCTCCGTCTGCCCTGTTCTGCTCTCTAGTAGCACAAAAACCCCACAGTAAACAGGTTTGGCTTTGTGCTCTGACATACAAAGCCGTGCTTCACGTGAGCACACACTTGGCCAGAAAGCATTCCTGAGCAGTCATGGTTCCCACCCAGATTAGCACAAACACTCGGAGTATTAACGCCTACAAACCAGTAAAACCCAAAACACACACACACACACACCGACTTCCGATTGCAACAGTTCCCATAATTGCTCACCATCACACTGCAGCCCAGACAACAGGACCGGCTCTGACATGAGCCTCACGTGGATCAAAGAACAGCGTGGTTTGTCCCTATTTGTACTTCAGAGCCGCAGCAGATTAAAATGGCGTCTCCTCTGATTCAACGTTTTTTCATTTTTCACAGAAGTTCAAACTAAAACACCCGTCTGCCCCCGAGGGCTCGCGGGCGCTATCAGGTATAAAGCTCGGAAATACTTTATAGGAGACGAAATTTTAATTTCATGAAAATAATTTGCAGCAAAGACGGGCGTCTGATTAAACGGCTGCCTGTAGCGATGATATATCACCGTCATTTATCATCTCAAGTAGTTTCAAACAAGAATTTCCAAATCGGGCCTCCCGGTGCAGCTTAGAGTAGGAAGTTATTTGCATTTTTCTCCCCGGGGGTAAATACCTACAGGTGGATCCGGTAAATCCCCCTGTTTGGCATGTTTACACGCGTGTTTCGCAACTCACAGGTGGTGACGCATGGCACCCTGCTGTGCCGCTTCCAGCAGATGTCTTCATATCGTCAGCCATCGGAGCTGCTGTGGCTGCTCCGCAACATGATTCAGAACACGTCCCCCTGCCTCTCCATCTCACCCTTAAGGTATAAAACCTGCTTTCGACATACCCAAAATAAACACTCTCTGAAGCCTGAGACCAAGCACGCAAACACCTAAAGTAGTTCACTGGGTCTCAGGCCTCTTGCGTGGAAGACGGTTGCGTGAGAGGCGATACTGTTGACAAGCAATAACAAGCAATTTGCACAATCTGTGTTTGGTTCGACACCAGCCTATTACATAAAGCTCAACGTGGTGCAGTCGAGCGAACGTGCCAAGACACGCCTTTTTGTTTTTACCCTGAATTCCTGCAAAGGCATAATGGTCACAATCAACACGTAGTAAGCAGGAAGTGGGTATTTTTCTCTAAAAGCTAGCTGGCATTTTGGAAAACATTTTATTTCCTCTCTTGGAAATAACTGGAGTGGAAAAATAGGACGCCTTAAAGCAGCACAATCCACCTATCGCCACTTCTGGTTGGCATTTTGAAATCCCTTTTGTTTTGGCATGCAACACTTCACAGTTTGTACTGTACTGAACTATTTAGGACGTATTGTTTGCGAGCTCAAGGCACATGTTCGGGATTTAGCAGCAAACGGGCTAAATAATGACGTGCGCGGAACAAAAAACAGATGTAGCGGGTAGCACAAGAAAAAGATAATGAGATTGGACGCAGCTCGGCCGTCGGCTCGTTAAAAACACCAAGTTGCGAGACGTATCCGCCAGCATCTGATCCTGGAGAGGGGTCAGACGGTGGCAGCAGTTTGCGCCGGAGAGCTCCAAACTGCTCGGTTGCGGGCTACAGAGGGGATTTTCTAATTTCATGCTCCTCTTCCCATTTTAGGGAATTAAACTCAAATTTTCTCAAGGCGGCAAACAACTTAACACAAGCGACTTAACATTCATTTAACCTCAATCGCACAGTGAGTAAAAACTGAACCCAGATGAAAAAATCAAGACCGCGCCGGACTGGGAAAAAAAAGCAACTGGTGTGCCGAATAAGTGCTAAAACTACTGGGCAAACTTTCCCCTCAATCCCCTCCGAGTAAATCAAAAAGGCGTAGCGGATTAGAGCGCTGTCGCAAAGCTCCTATTGACCTAGAAGTATGTGTGTTCCTCACAACCAAATTAGGAAGCACTTGTGTATTTTATTGCGTGTGCCTGTGCGTAAGAGCGATTAAGCGCCAATCATATCAGTGCACCTAATCCCTTTACGCGGGCCTTCGTATTTGCGCGACATCGGTCTCAGTGGATGATCCTCGCGGTGAAATCTATGCATTCGAGCGTTAATGTTTGGATGAAGCACAGACGGGCAGGTGGGAGGTGAAAGAGGGAGACAGACAGACAGACAGAAAGAAAGAAAGAAAGAAAGAAAGAAAGAAAGAAAGAAAGAGGCAGGTGTGTGTGTGTGTGTTTGTGTGTGTGTGTGTGGACATGAAGAAGACATTAAGGGAAGAAAGACTGGAGGCATGATGGAGGACTGCCTTCAAGAATCAGATTCGGGGGAAGTTGCAGCTCAGTCAAATCCTCAGCCACCACCCGAGCAGCAACATTAAGCCTTGATCGTCTTTTGGTGACACACACACACACACACACACACACACACACACACACACACACACACACACACACACACACACACACACACACGCACACACACACACACACAGGCTATGCTTTGAAATCAGAATCTCCACTGGGCACAAATTCATCTGGAAATGATTTTGCCAGGTGCAGAGCGCTGGCAGAAGTTGGTAAACCTCATCTTATCTCCCATAAGCAGATGTGCGTGTTCCAAAATACTTCATATCAATCTCATACGGCCCGACACATAAACATGTTGTGTGTCAGCGTGCGTGTGTGTGTGTGTGTGTGTGTGTGAGCTTGAGAGTCACAGTCAAAAAACCTATGTGACTACGCATCAGTCAGCTCTCATTTCCCAACCCAGCATCCACCAAAGCCTTTTACACAGACCACAGCACATTACAAAACCCCTTCATACACAGACACACACACACACACACACACACACACACACACACACACACACACAGAG
>CAEMYA010000306.1:308424-320917 GCA_903131615.1 Diplodus sargus | reverse complement strand
GAGTGTGTTTAACTTAATTTAAAAAGTCTTTTTGAGGTATGGAGTGACTCATCTTGACAATAAACAATCTTTGGCTTTATGCTTGAGTGATGGTCCTCGCGCCAGTGCGCGGACCAATCGGAGTCAGCAGACAGACGGACAGCAGTTGGCACTGGCTAGCGTTAGCCTATTAAATAAGAAACAGTCAGGTAAGTTTTGTGCGTAGCTTGTCAAAACTTTCTTTTAAGATACTTTCAAGAATATTTCCTATTCGTTAGCGTCATTTTAAACACAACTAGCTAAAGTTATTCCAGCAGCTAATTGAGGAGGAGGGAGTAAGCTATGGTAAGCTACTAGCTAACAGTTAGCTACAGTGTTATTTTCGTTAGCCAAAGCCAGCTAAAAAAATAAAAATAACAGAGCTAACATGATTCGACTGTTTTTATGTTATCTGACTGCATGTATATAAACATGTAAGTTATATAAGTTTGCATTTAGCTTTTAAAAGCTAAAGAGGTAGTGTTACTTGCCATGTAGTCTCTTGTCAGAAGAATTCAGCCACAGCTTTTGCTGCTTGTTTTGAAACCTTTTATAAAACTTTCATCTTACATTCTTTCTAATAATTTATACCCTATTTTAACTTTCACTGAACTTGACTGTGATGCTGATGGATGAACCTAGCATTCACACATGTACGCATGATTTAACTGTAAGGGAAATTTAGAAAATTCACATCGTTTATAGGTACTGTTGTGGTATACAATGAAGAAAGCCGGCAGACTATGTGGAGGGATTAAGGATAATTGTGGGCATCAGCAGGCCAGTATGAATATTTGTGTATGTGTGCTTAAACATTGACTGGTGTGGTAAACAGAAGTTAAACTGTCGTGCTGTTGGTCCGAATCTGATGGATTGTGTTTATGTTTACACAGAGAGAGGTCTGAGGGATGATGCAAGATCAAAGGTGTGACGGGGAAAGATGTATGATCTGGGTGGTAAGGAGGACAGAATTTGGCTTAGAAGAGGTGAACTGAGTCAGAGACAGATGAGAAGGGCAGAAGATCAAACGGCACACGCACTTTCACACAATATGCCCTTTATTGCCGGTAAAATAGGCCTTCTCTGCGAAGATCAGAACAGAGCAGGGTTTGAGGACAGTGGATTTAAGTGCTCAGATGATAAAGGGCGCTCAGAGCTCAGCTTTCGATTGGAGGGGATTAGTTCTGTCAATGGCTTCTGCTATGATAAGAGTAGTCCAAGCCTTCAGGTGTTTTCAAAAGGACATGTTGTTATTTCTGCTTGTATTTCAAGTTTAAATCTTGTGTGGTATGGTTCTGTTGGTGCCTCAGTGTCTTAGTTTGATTGTGGGCATCAGCAGGCCAGTATGACTGTGTGTGTATTTGTGTTTAAACATTGAGACAGACAAGTGATGTAAGGCAGGCCCGCTGGCAGATTTATGGCGGCATGATGACAGGAAGCAGAAATATTCCATTCGCCGTTAAATTAATTCACCCCTCAAATACGAAAAAGGAATTTGTAAACAAAATTGTCCTCTGTAACTCCTCAGCAATGCAGTACCCAAACCTTGGACTCAGAACTGGAATACTTAGCTTAATATACACAAATGGTTAAGATATT
Organism: Diplodus sargus; assembly: GCA_903131615.1. NCBI lineage: Eukaryota > Metazoa > Chordata > Actinopteri > Spariformes > Sparidae > Diplodus > Diplodus sargus. The sequence goes on along the minus strand of CAEMYA010000306.1, from coordinate 319,300 downwards.
TTATTAGGGATCAGAGGTATTGCTATATGTATTCAGGTCTGCCACTATGAAAATGTCTGCTATGTGTAGGCTAATCTGTTGTCTTGTTTCGTGTTTCAGCTGTTTCCACACACTCTGTTGTCATGTCTGTCCTCGCCCGCTGAGGTGTGGAAATGAAATGACTAATTGTACTGATGTGTGACAGAATAGGGGGTCATTGGTGTTGCTAAATGAGGGGTTTCCCTCCAGTAATGATGATGCGAGTGATCAGACACAAAAAGACAGATTCACAAGGAATGACAGGGTCTCAGATGGTGTGACTGACTCTGTGAAGCGTGACAGGGTTTTTCCCTCTCTGTCTCTCTGACCACATCCTCCATGAGTGACACAGATAGGCCCTTTCTATCTGATGATGCTTAGGAAGCTGTTCAAAGGAAAAAAGCGATGCAATTTTCCCCAGACTCATATTGATGAGGTAAAGGGTTTTACTTCATCACTCCTTGCGGTGTAAACTTCTCTAAGCTTATCCTTCCTTTAAACATTTTAACTTCAGAACTGTTCCGCTTCTTGCAAGTCAGCCTTTTGCCAGTTTATGGTTATTTGCCATCCAAATGATGTCACACATGGACAAGTTGCAGTCAATGTGTGTGTTAAAGAGGCACCAATAGGCACTGGTGTAAAGCTGCACCAGTGTGTCAATTCATACAGCACACAGACCTGTCACGATGGTGACGTCTGTGTGGGTTTTTTTTCAACGTGTTCCCCCCGGTGTCCACCTGTTAATCTAAACATGTACCCGCTGACTGTTTATAATCACATGAATGCAGTTATAATGCATTGATCCTGACCCACCAAACATCCTGGAAAGTGCCAAAGGTATGTTTTTGGCTCTAAATCACAAATTATAATTATTGTTTACTGATGCCGATTATGTAATTATAAATTACATAATCGGCATCAGTAAACAGGACGCTGTCTGACTGTGTTACTAGCGGGGAGGGATGCTGTTTTCTGGGAGAAAGTTCATTAAAGGCTGACCGTTGCTGTGATTTCTTTCAAGACCGCAACTACAGCGACACAATAGTGGAAGGAGGTTTTTGCCGCTGTTTTTCAGGCAAAAATGTGACTAAGAGTCGGTAGGACAGGACAGGATGACAGACAGGAGGACAGACACTCCTCCGCATATAACTGCAGTATTTATTTCCTCATATAAGTTGCCAAAGACACTTGGCAAGGTACTTTGTATTCTCCAGATACTTTAGTGCAGATGTTGATATATCATTACATGATTGTCTTGCAATGTATAGATTATCGCGGAATCGCTGTCAGGATGCTGTCTTAAGCGTGGCTGACATGTCATCCGTTACTCTGTCATTTCCACCCCTATCGAAAACTTGCGTCTGTTAAAAAGCTCAGATGTGAATACTAACTAGTGCTGGAACAATTACTCTGTTCATCAATTGGCAAAAAATCATTTACCAACATTTCTGAATTGTTAAATAATTGTTGGAGGCATTTCTAGTTGATCAGGTAAAACAGTGTGGAGATGTCACTTTGGTTGCTAGTTGCAGGCAGCCGTATTAACATTGATGCAATATTATTGGTTACTACAGTGCTTTGCAAGTGCTCCACTTTGTCCATCTTGTTAAACTTTGTGCTGCTATAATGACCCATTTTTCCAAAGGAATCATAAGAGTTTCTGTGCTCGTCTAAACCTTGCATCATGACTGCATGAGGCTCGCTTTAAGTGGGCTTTTGACAGCCCTACTGCAAGTTGGCTGTCAAAAGTTAGCTGCAATGTCAGTAATAGATCGGAGGGCTAATGATAATGATAAACAAGTTAATAGTCTTTATTCATTCACCACAAAGCGAGGACACTCTGTGCACAATATATTCTTACAGCATTTGTCCACTTCAAGGAGAATTTATTCCTCAGGAAATGATGTTGTCTGCTTAACATATGCCTTACAGCAGAGTTCCACTTTCTGGCCTCCAAATTGATTCTCACAGTCTCATTTCCAGCCCTTTTTACATTAGGCTCCTCAGCAGTCAGGCAAAGACACTGAGTTATGTGATAACCGGGCCATTTATAGCCTAGATTCTTACATAATATTCAATGTTTATCATAGCCTCTTTATTCATGTTCTATTTACAGTGGTGCTCAACGCTTGTGTTTATGAATACAGCTTATGTTCTTTAATGTTGTTCACTCCATGAGCTGATTACCATTACAGGGCAATGGTTTGTTATTATGTCTTATTATGTCCCTAACCCTCTTGGCCTCCTACTTTTGATAGATGTACACATGAGAACATTTATGTTACCTTTTTTCTTCAAAAGCATTTGTTTTTCCTCTACTGTCTTTGTCATTGAACACGGCTGTATTTTTTTGTATGCTGTTTTCAGATGTCGGTGGACAACAGAAAGAGGACAGGGTGTTCCTCCAACTCTGGGAACTTGGTTTACTGGTCCTCCTCATTTCCGCGGCAACCAGCAAGGGTCCTGATCGTGGAGGCACTGCCACCCTGGTGGTCAGAAACCTGTGCGGTGCTCTGTGATGCTCTGGATAACTTCCTGTCCCTGGCCTGTTGTCTGGATGGACCATGTAGGATCCCTCTACTCAGCCTGTATGCCATCAGCAGGCAACAGGAATGTCTACTGCCGTTTGTGGTAAGAAAGATGAAAGAGAGGTAGTTTGAAGATCAGTAATTGGTTTATCATGGTTCCTCTCACCCCACTTCACTTTGTTGCTTTCTGTCAGTACCAGAGATCTCTCACTTGTATTCCTTTTTCTTCTCTGTCCACCTCTATTTTCAGCAGGTTCGTGCTAACCTGGCCAGGCTGCGTTCCTGCGTCGAGGAGCTGAGGTCTATTCCAGGTGAAGGTTGTATCAGAGGCGCAGCCAGAGGAGGTGAGCTGCTGCGACAGGCGGTGCTGGACAGTCTGCAACAGTTTAAACAGTACATCAGACATACCTGTACAGGAAACCAGGCTGGCAATAACACATCTGTGGAGGTGAGCAGAGATAGACCCTTTGTATGCACGTCAATTTTTTTTTTTTTTTAAATGTGTGGACCGCACTGCTCCTACAGACTCTTTGTGGGCATGCTCCTGGCACTAAAGTGCTGACGGCTGTCTCATAACTAAGTACCCACGTTGGCTCTCTTTAGATCTCCAGCGAGTCTGCTAATGGGTGCACACTATGGGCTTCCAAAAAAAGACTTCCATTCCACGTGGGCTCAATTCCCAAATCGAGAGGGTGGACCATTCAGCCATGGTCTGATCACGTATTGTTTCCAGAGTTTAATTTAATAATAATAATAATAATGCATTTTATTTGAAGGCGCCTTTCAAAGCACTCAAGGACACCGCACATAACAACAAAAGTACAACAAAAGACAGTACAGGTACAGGACAATTTAGTGCAGAATAAAATCAGTAAGAGGATGCAGTTACACGGTGCCGTCTCGGCACAGAGTTCAGGCTCTGCAGTCCTCATCGTATAGGAGGTCAACCGGGCCGGTTTAGGCGTTTACGTATCAATTCTGTTGTGCTGGCTTTCAAAAGTGGAGATGCTGGGGATTGAACCCAGGGCCTCATACATGCAAAGCATGCGCTCTACCACTGAGCTACATCCCCTGAAGTTTAAGGGTCACACAACACTATCTGTATAACAAAGTTAGATGGGGGTTCACACTAGACCAGCTAATTTCGAGAACTTGCTCTACATGTGAAAACAATATATTCACACTAGTGTTGTAAAAATCTCTATCCATATGGTAACATATAAAAAAAAGACAAATGCTTGAGTCTTTCAATTTAATTCAAGCCAGAAAAACAACAAAACTGAGCAACATCTGCTCAGATCTGGGAAGATGTAAAAACACTCAGTTACTCTGCTGAGTCTCGGCTGGTTGCACCTCTTTTCTGGCCCCCTGCTCTGTGGTCGTCTTTGCTGTCTTTTAATTCAGCTGCATTCACAATTTAGATGTTTTCAATTTAGTCAACTGAAGAAGGGTTGAATGATTGCTAAGATTTGAACAGAATCCCTGAATACTACCTGGAACAGAATAACATCATCTGTCCTCCATTTTGAAGACCGCATGGAGAGAAAATTTGGATTACATTGGCATTTTTTGTGTACTGGTCAATTTATGTTATTGTGACAAAGATGCAGTGCCTTAACAGTTATCATCGTCATTAATCTACACTGTACATTTAAAGCTGTTGTAGCACAGTAGTACCATAAGCAATGGAGATGCTGGGGATTGAACCCAGGACCTCATACATGCGAAGCATGCGCTCTACCACTGAGCTACATCCCCATTTCTTATTGCATATAATAAAAACAAAAACATTGATACTGCACAAACTGGAAGTGCGGCATGTTATGTGTCAACTTTGTTGTATATAAAGTAATTTCCCCTAAATATTTGGCGTTTTCTGTCTCTACAGATCCATCATATCGTCAGCTGCTGACTAGCTGGGACTGAATAGACCCCTTTGATGTTCAAACTCTGTACTTCATGCTAATGTAGGGAAGAGGCTCCACTTACATCTGATAAATGAGCTCTCTTCATGTCCAATTTAGTGTATTTAGCAGCTGCAAAAGCATAATGAATTGGGATTCTAATTTGCATTTTTTAAAAGCATAAAAAAACTTTGTTAACAGTTCTTCTTAGTGGCTGAGAACTCTTGACATCTTATATCAGACAGTCCGCCTCGAACCAGCTCGTCTACATTTGAAATGCTGCAAATGGGCTCTATTCATCTGCTGATGAGCCATCTGTCTAAAAGGAGTGACATCAGTAAAGCATCAGCTCTCATTGTCTTCCTGCTAGAATATCCAATCAGCAATCACATTTAAATGGCAAACCCCTCAAGTACAGAAACCACTTCTGAGGTGCATTTACATTTGTTCAGTGTTTGTTAAAACTGTTTCAAGACCAGTCCTGGTGTCAGTGGTTTCAACTTTCTGATCCACATAACTTTGTTGTGGTTCTAGGGGATGTAGTTGTTGACATTGATTAAAGACCATAGCTTTGACATTTAATAGAAATATCAGTGCCTATTTAGTTATGTAATTCGAAGCCAGCTTGGGTCTATTTTTCAGTACATGTTCCACGTTCAAAACTTCGGACACAAACACATCTATTTAGATGTCAGCAGATGACAGTGTGGGGGAACAGAAATATTAGCTGACATTACTGAAATCGTCTTAATTTGTTAGATATCAACGGCGACAATATGGGGAGCCAACTGAGAAATGAGCCAGTCACTGTGCTTGTTAAATTTGAACATCATGTCCTCCGGGTACAGGGCTCCGAGTTGTTGACGAGGATTTCTCAAATCCAACCAGCTTTATTAAGAAGCTCTGGGCAGATGATTACACTAAGAGTCACTGTTTCCGACAGCAGCAGATATGAATAGCACTGTTAGGCAGCAGAGGGACACTAAGCAGAGACACGGCCCTGCGCATGTGTGTCTGTGTGTGTGTTGCTGTTCCACTAATACAATACATGTTCTCATTCTTATAGGTTTCTAGCATTGATGATATGCCTTAGGCCTATACATATGGCCAAACAGCAGGAAGCAGAGAGCAGAGCCCATCAATAAACCTATTATAGTCTTCACTTATTGCTACCGTCAGTGTGATTCAGTGGGGTGCAGTCTAACATTAGTTTGTCTGTGTTCACCCCATTAGACATGTAAATGCAACAGAAAACTAATTTAATCATGTCCTTCCTCACCTGTAGTGTTAAGTAGTTGCATTTTGCGTAAATCTTCTGCAGAAATCTTTATTAACAAATAATGGATCAAAAATACATTTTACAGCGCATTAACAGTCGTTTTGATCACTCAGGAAGGAAAAACATGTGAGATAATCATAGCTCAGTTACAGGAAACATTTAAATTATAGATCATACGGCAAGAGGGCACTCAAAGCTGCATTTTTTTCTCAGGAAACAGTTTTTATAGTATGTGTAAGTGTAGAGTTGTGTCATTGTACCATAAGGCATGCCACTTTTCTGTTAGGGTGGGATCTTGCCTCGCTGGAACAAGGACAGCAGTTCTGACATCATGTGTTTAATTTAGTAACAGTAATTTACAGTATGTCGTGTCCCTGAACTACAAGAGAAACACAACCGTCACACACAAAGAATGCTTTGTTGTGGTGTTGTTGTGGTCTGTTCTTTTGAAGATATGACAACCTCAAATCGAACTTGATCTTTTGTAATGCCCGCAATTCAGAAGTGATCTTTTGGCAAAGAGTTGTGGGATGGAACATCTATGTGACATAAAGGGATATGTAAAATTTTATACGTTGTTTAACCATTCAACAATGGCCATATTTTACACATACTGACGCTTTTACGTGTGCCTGTTGGACCCAGCAGTTTGGCTTTAATGGTCTTTTTTTCCTTTAACTGATTCTATCTATGTCTTTTGAGGGTTGTCACTTTCCTTTATTTTAACAGGTTACTGTGGTGACCAGTCAGCCGGGGCGTGGCATCGTTCACCAGTTGGAGATGGGGCTCAAAGATGCTGACCTAGTGTCACTGAAGCGGCTCCTGGTGGTACAGATTTATAGTACAGCAGACTGGAGCCAAGACAGCCCGTCACCTGTGGCCATGCAAGCTGAGACTGAAGGTAGGAAACCTTCAGACACAAAAACACACTGGATCACACAGTAGCACATGGACTGTTCATGCAAGGTTGGAAAACACACATTCACACTGCTTTTATATACTGCAGTGCATGTGGCTGTGACTAAGCAAACACTAGCAATAAGAAAACTACTTTAAGGACGTCTGCTATCTATTTCCTCCCCCTCACTGTGCACATGCTCTTCCCCTGTGCTTTCTTAATCATCTTCAATTCAGTTGTGTAGTGTTGACCCATTTATCACGCTGCATTTTTGCCACATATCCGCAGTCAACACATCCTAGACACATGTCACAATTTCCACAACTTGGCTACAATCCAAACATTTACCAGATCTTGCAGTGAGACTAATTTCATAATGACATGTCATTCTTTGTGATTACATGAAGGTTCAAGTGGTGTGGTCAGAGTAAGTAGAGAGTGCAGTGAGGATTGGATATAAGTGAAGGGGAGAAAAAGAGGAGACTGAGAAAGAAAACATACAGGGAGGAGGGAGGAGAGACAAAATGAGAGCAAGTGTAAGTCTTTCCTGTAAAAATATTTATGCGCCGTTTGAAATATTTATTCCGTGATTTTGAATCACTTAGTGTATCAGTTGAGTAACTGACTGCGTTTTTTGTTTTCTCAGAAGTGCGTCAGATGTTGGAAAGATGATACTAATGATGTTGAGAGTTTGAGCTCACCTGACACAGTTATGTCAGTTATGCAATCCTGCCAGGGTTGTAGCTTGGCCCCCTTTCTGTTATTTTTACATAATATTAAGGTAAAAATATTATGGATTTTGTCCCAGTTCTCCTTGATTAAACTTTTCCCTTGTTCCCCCTGGAGTCAGTCTTGGTTTGCATTGGCCTTTCAATAACAGAGCTACCTGGGTGTTGTAAAATAAATCCCAGACTTTGTAGTGTTAAACTGATATGTAAATTTCTTTGTTGTCAGCCTAACTAAATATATAGAAAATAGATATATACGGTTTGGAAAACGTGTTTGTGTTGTTAAAAAGCTGTTAGCATCCAGTGTAATGTTGCTTTACCATCCTTTTGTGTCCTGTCTTTTAAGCCAGAGATTCTCACCGTGGGGCCACTTAAGGACAGTTTTATGTAAGACAGAAAATAAAATCTCCAATTTTTGAAATAGTGAACGTTTAAAATTGTTACAAATGTAACCATCCTCAAATAAAAAACTAGCTTTAGTTTCAAAGGGCCAGGAGGCAATTCTGGAGAAAGAAAGTATGTTTTGGAGTCTCGTTCCCGGGTGATCAAGCACAGAAACTCTAGATTAACCCAAAGTGTCAATGATTGGTTGTTGGTTTATTGGTCTGGACTCCAACAACCAATCGTACACCAACCTAAATCTTCAATATTTAGGTGGGTGGCAACGAGACTCAACAATCAAATACCTTTTTTCCAGAGTTGCCAACTGCATCTCTAACTGCTGTATTGATAGGTTACAAGCAGACTTTGCATCATTTGGTCGTAAGCCTAGGTAGGCTATTGGTTAGATGTTTTGGGTAGCCTTTAATGCAAAGTGGTTGGTTTAAAAGATTCATTTGAAGTGAAAGATGGAGGGTAAAACTTTATAGCTCGCAGGTGTCCAGGAACTTTAATTGATAGTAAATGCAGTCAACAATGAGAAGAAATTGTGGTGAGATTGTCGTGTGTGTACGTTTATTTACGACAGTAAAAAAATAGATAAACAAAAAACTACAGGAATCATGAGTTACATGTCCCTGCTTCATCTCCTCTGGTGCAAATTCCTCTTTTGTATTCATTGATCAATAAGAGTGATGCTTATTCCTATCACTCTCCAGTGACAAAGACAAAGCAGTGCCAGTGAAAAAAGTATTATTTGAATGGAGCCTTGGAGACACGGTTATGTAGTTACCACAGTTTGATGATAGTGAGGCCAGTTTTTTTATAGCTGCTGTGATGCCACTGGGACGAGATCACTTGTCCACAGTGTCTCCAAGTGTTTACAGCACCGAGAAACATAATTGTCACTTGAACTCTCTGATACTTCGGCCTACACCCTCTTAATTATGTCAACACTGGTGGTGCTGCCAGACCGCTGATGCACCACATAAAGATTTTTCATTAGTGCTGGTTCTTTCCACAGTGGAGAAAACATGAAAACATCTTTGTACAGAGTGTTATTGATGGCAACAACTATGTTATTGATTGGTGTTTTTCTGCCTTTTGTGTCACAGAATTGTCAGTTTGAATATGAATCTCCTTTAGTTTTCTACTTTTTCTCATAAAAAAAAAGAGAAAATGGCTCAAAAACTTGACAAAATACAGAAGTTACAGTAGTTGACTTTTTTTAATCTTCCCATTTCTTTTGCTCGTTTGCTGCATTGCATTATTACACACAGTGTAACCTGTGGAAATTGCGTGTCTTTAAAAAGTCTCAGAACAACAAGACCCTAAGATACCTCCTTAAGAATATGAGACCATACAGTCTTTTTGCTTTAAAACCAGTGTACTTTTATAATATTTCAGACTGTGCAATTGCTCACAGTAAAACCACCAACATTTTGGATGAAGTTCTGTAAGAATCGGCCAACAGAGAAAAGGGAATGGGCTCAGTACTGCATCCAAGAGCTACGTTGACCTCAGAGATCATCTGGCTGGAATCTGAAGCTGGCTTAAATCAAAGATAAGAAGTTTAACTGTCTAGCCAGTATGATTTCAGACTTAATGGATACCAGTATTGGTTCTGAAATTGTGTTTAAATGTCACACACTTTGTGAAAGTTTGACTGGGTGTTTTTATTGTATTATACAAAGATTTCAGATACCTGCTGTTTAAGGTATAACTCACATAGCTGCTCAGAAATGGCAGTATACAGGGAGACGCTTCTGTTTGAATTTGAATTTCCATTTATTAGTCGAATTTCTGTTTCCTTTATCATTTATCAACTTTATTATCATGTACACAACCCTGAGGGAGTTTGTAGCAGAACTTTGTTGATCAGCAGTGGGATGTAAAGGCTCATTGACCCATCGTTTCAATTTGTAAAGCAATTTGTGTTTTGAAATGGGACGTGTGACTAATATACCAAGCCTAATACGCAAGAATTTAGCAAGCAGTGTTTATTTAGGGAATACGCCGGAATCTGGGTGCGTTGTGGAATCTTAATCATGTCCTTGTGTTGAAGATGCTGGGTGGGAATACTCTGTGAGAGCGAGAGATTGAAGGAAATATTTCTCACTTAACCTCAGACTATTTATTTTAGCTGTGTGTGCGTGTGCGTGTGCGTGTGTGTGTGTGCGTGTGCGTGTGCGTGTGTGTGTGTATCCATGAATGTGTGTCAGTCAGTCCATGGAGTGCAGTATATTATAAGAAGTGGGTGGAGTATCCATTTATGTACCAAAGGGAGACTTGGAGCAAAAACCATAACTAATGTTTTCATTCTCTTTTTGTCTCTCATCTTCGTCACTCACTTATCTAATGGCAAGAAACAGGGTCACAACTCTTTTCTAGAGTAAAGAAAGGTTATTACATAACTGTGTGTGTGTGTGTGTGTGTGTGTGTGTGTGTGTGTGTGTGTGTGTGTGTGTGTGTAAAAGGCAAGTGGAATCGGAACAAATGTGCGCACAGTACAGTGCAGCAACTTGACAGAAACATCAGTAAGAGGACAGTTATGCAAATACCTTGTTTTTCAAAAAGCAGACGGTTGGTTTGCCCAAACTGTGTGTATGTGAGTGAGATGGAGCACATTTTATAATGACTGGCAGCACTGCTGTGAGTTCTCATAAATGTATCTTTGTGAGAATAATGTAGAATGTAAGTTTTACACCCTGATATTGAGGACATTATTGTAATCCGTTCTGCAAAGTTCTTTTTAACAGTCAGACTTGGATGTTAAGGTCAGAATGGGGGTTGGGGTTAAGAGTGTAGTGATCATTAAGGTTAGGGGTGAGGTAGTGCTTTGGGTCAACGAGGGATCTCCCAAGTATAAAAGCACTAATGTGTGTAAGTGTTGAAAGGCCAACGCCTTGATAAGCATCCTGTTTTTGTTGAAACTCAACCAGTGTATCCTTGAATCCCCTGCCTGTTGTATAATTGTACAGTCGAGCACCAGGGAGCACATAGAGAAATGGGTCACCGAGCGAGGAGCAGAGTGAGACAGGGAAGCAGATGATTATGGCACCGGTGGTTTGGGGTTTGCTTCCTCACAGTTGAACAGCCAAGCTGTTGACTCAAAACAGATACAACAAGTTGTCCCACACAGG
>CAEMYA010000306.1:290381-308054 GCA_903131615.1 Diplodus sargus | reverse complement strand
CCAAGCTGATAAAGGGTTTATTACAAAAATAAATAGTAGATCAGAGTGATAAAAGAGAAGATGAGGCAGGGACTGTGACAGATAGGTGTTGATAACAGTGTCAGTCAGTGGGTAGATGTCGAGTGCGAGATTGAGGCAAAGACAATGGGTTTACATTACCTGAGGCTGCCTGTAGTGCTGGCATTAACCCAAATATGTGTTTAGCTGCCAGACGTTGTGTGTATGTGTCTGTGTCTGTGTGCCTGTGTGTGGGTGTGTGTGTCCTTACCAGTCAGTGAAACATTGCCCCATCTGTGCTGTAACTTTGCTCTGGACCAGCCTGTCTCGAAACTGCCAAAAAGTTGCCAACAAAACAAATCTTCATTCAGTCACATTTTCAAAGATGTAAAGTTGCGAAAAGGATACATGGGTGACACTGAAACTGAACTTGTATTTGATAATTATTCAGTGACATTCCGTGGTTTATCAGTGAGAGTTTTAGGAATAAGATTGCCGACTGGAGCCTGCGCTAACAGTGACAATCAGGGATTAGCCTCTCTCATGTCAATGAGGCCAATTCAGGGCAGGTTTGATGTGTTTTTAGTGCTGCATTCAGACTTCACTGTTCCTCTTTTCCAATAATACCCCAATCCAACAGACATCAGGTGCTGGGAATGGAAACGGACATTCTTTTCACTCCTTGCAATGACAGGGGTGTCATGATTTTAAATTGTATTATTGAAATCAAAAGCAGAATCTGCAATTCTTTGGTAGTTTTTTTCTCTACTCCCACCTACTTGCGTGCAGCTGAACTGGGAAAAAAAATCTTCAAAGACGATGGGCTGACTAGTACTGGAAGTAATTCTGAGAGCGTCCTTCATTTGTTTGGGAAGAGGGTTTACTCTTGGGGGAAGAACTGAAATGAAGTGAGCGATGCAAGAGATACTTCTTTGGTTTGTTTGAAAAGATAGTTTTCTCCGGACAGATTTGAGAAACTGAACTTTGTATCAAACTGAATTTTTATTTTTGTGTTTATTGTTGAAACCCAGAAGGATGGTATGTTTTAAACTTCCAATTCTTTATTTTTTGTGAAATATATTTGAACCTGCCTAATTGTAACCTGCAACACACACCAGGAGGAAACCCCCATCCTTTAAAAAAACATTATTTGTCTGTCTCTGTCATGTCTCCAAGAATTGATGAGTCTTTATCGCCTAATCTCAAACAGTGACTATCATAATAGACAAAAATATTATCAGGTCCCCATGTTACTCGTAAAATTAAAAGGACGATGTTCAAGTATAGAGCAGGCAGCAGGATGATTGAATTGGTTCCACCATTTATTCTGCACGCCAAAGGAAGTTCCTGCCAGACGTAGCAGTTTAATGCTTTACTCCCTCCAGACTAGAGAAATACAAACACTTGTCCAGCTTGCCAAGTCTGTCTGTCAGCTCCTGCTTTGTGCGTATGTGTGTTTTTTTTATGTGAATACGTCACAAAGAGTCGGAGCACATATCTCTGTCTCCATAATGTTTGTGTGTTATGTGACAGTTTCCATTCCAGCTTGATTTACAAGTCATTATTCAAAGTCTTTGCATTTGATGTCAATTTCTAAAGCTGCATAACACTGCAATGGGCCTTATAAATGCTGAAACAAGTACAATATGTGCACACATTTATGTAAACACACATCAGACAAAACCTATATTTACTCTCGAGACAGAATCACAAGTTCGAAAAAGGAGCATCTGTTTTGGGAGTAAGATGTGTTATTTTTGCAGAGTCATTGTCAGTGCGCTAGAGGACACCTACTGTGACAGGCAGCCAAGCAGATACAGAGACACACCCATGCTCCCGTCTGGAGCAGTTGCAGAGATAGATTACTGCAGTCTGACTTTCTCCCATGAACAGCTGGACCTTTGTCCCCTCAGCTGCATCTCTTCCTCTTTCTTGCTCTCTCTCGCTCTCTCTCTCTCTGTTTGTCTCTCTCTCTCTCTCTCTCTCTCTCTCTCTCTCTCTCTCTCTCTCTCTCTCTCTATCAAAAACTGAAAAACTGCTCAAACCCAAACAGAACAAGACAAGTAGAAAAGTAAGATGGATGAGAATTTGTTCTTTCATTTTTTCAGAAATTACCCTGAAGGCTTATATCACCAATCCAATTTACTCTTCCTCACTCTCTCTTTGTTTTAATGTTTTTTGGTGAAATGTGACACATGTTTTGTTTACCTGCTTCACATATCCCGCTACCCTTTGATAAATTTCAACCAATCATCCAATATTCAGATTGGAAAGCTTTTGCAGAAGCAAGAACACTTACAGTCTGAGCTTGCATCGCAAAAATCAAATTGCAAATGTCGCCTTGAGGAGTGCCATCAGGCGAAGTCGGAGTGACAATTTCTGCATTTGCCTAAAGTATCATATCCAGCATTGCCTAGATTTGAACAATGTACTTAAATGTTGTCTTCATACATGTCAAAAGCCTTTGTCCTCATCATAGCACATTTTTAACAAGATGGAATTAAGGACATGGAGATCCAAAGCACACGCCTGATTAAGCACCTGAAATGCTTTTTTTTTTTCCTCAGTTATATGGCTATATGTGGAGATGCTGGGGATTGAACCCAGGACCTCATACATGCGAAGCATGCGCTCTACCACTGAGCTACATCCCCTACACATCTGTCCCCTTGGTTTTCTCTAATATACCAGGTCCACCATGTGAAGGCCAGTTAGAATAGAACCAGCTGAAGAAAAGAAGCTGTGCTTGGCATCTCTGAACAGCATGTCTGAATTTGAGAAAAGTTAAGCTTTTCAGAATGGTAAAGGAGGTATGGATGGCACCTGTTGAGTATGTATGTATTATAGCATTAGAAAGGAAGAGAGAGTCAGAGGGTCACAGAAATACAGATGTTTAAAGCAGGGCTCTACGCTGACATGTTTCCCAACAAGCACATATGTTCCAAAGTAAAATATCTGGGAGCACAAAAACATATAAGGGAGCACAAACAAATATTTATTTATCAATTTATCGAACACTTCACACTTAAATAGGCAGCCAAACAAAATGATTAACAGTGTTTTATTTCTTTTTTTCATTTCAGGCAGCACAAAACAATTTCTTAAATTACAATGATTTCATTTTTTTCATTACATTTTGTATCCAATGTGTACTAAACACAAAGGATGTCAGTTGTGCATATTGCCGAAATTATTTTACCGGTTCGCACATAAATTTTTTTAGGGTCAAATGTGAGCACTGTAAAGCCCTGGTTTAAAGGTGTATACTTTTAGATTTAGACTTATCTATTTTATCTACCCCATAAGCTGATGTGTGACCTTGGAAAAAATTGAAATCCTCATCGATTTGACTTACGGAATGGATTTTATCATTGTTCTATGAATCATCATTTCCACTTTCAAGAGATAACAAAACCATTTGAGACTTGCTGCTGTGCAAGAGGGAAGGAGTCTTCCCCGGCATACATCACCAGCAGGATATATTCTAGAAAATATACTGTATGTTAAGGTTTGTTTATGTTAATCATGTGTGATAGTTTAATTTCTCTTGCTGTGCGTGGCATTTCTGTCTTTTATAATTGACTGCGAACAGTGGTTTAATCCGCCGTCTATTCTTAGCTTGATAACAGCTTATAAAACAGCTTTATTTTAAGAAGAAATGTTTACACATACATGATGGCTGCATGCTTAATTTTCAATTAACACAGCCTGATATCCAAAGAGGTTATTGAGGAATATCGCAATCTTTGTGTAAGACATTAGCTTGTCCAGTCACACAATCACTTCCTTACAGTATTTCAGAACTGCGTCACCTCTGAAGGAAAACAGGCTGATGCTGCATGAATATCGACTTGTTGAAGCAGGTCTCTGATTCTATGAATGCTGTGAATATCAGTGAATCACAGTAGGAGTCTGCATATAAATGATTTCACTGCTTAGAAGTTGTTCCAGCATCAAAAATAGACATTTCTCTCTGAAAAAAATCATCTCTATACCTGACAAACAGTACTGTATGTAGTATAGTTGACTAGCGTGTTTTTTATATCTGATATATCTTTATATTATACTGTGCCACTGTAGACTCGCTAAAACACTAATGCTTTGTGTCATAATGCTTTTGAACTCCTGTAATGGAAAGTGACACAACTGAAAATGTCAACATTTGGTATTTTATTAATGATAGTGGTCTCAGGCAATGATTCAGAAAAGTCCATCCACTGCTGATGTTACTCTCACCAAACCTGAGTGGACTAGGTATTTTGCAAACTGGGCTCAGCGTTTCATTGGCATTGGAAATAGACTTCCATTCTATGAATGTTAAAATTCAAAGCAATATGTGTACACCTAAATAAATCGGGTCAGCGCCTGTTTAAAACACTGCCCTCTCATGGATGGCTGCGTTTAGGCAAACAAACTATTTGTGTAGTTTTTCCTGAAGCTGTGTTTCACTGCACTTAGTCAATTTCAAGCACCACTGAGCTACATCCCTATACGAGGGTGTTTTATGAATCTAATTATTATTTCTTCATCTAAGAAATGTGTACTATTAAGAATACAAATGGAGATGCTGGGGATTGAACCCAGGACCTCATACATGCGAAGCATGCGCTCTACCACTGAGCTACATCCCCTACACACCATTCCTGATATGCGAGTTTTAAGTTGCAGGCTGTGGTTTTTTCTGTCTTCTGAAATACTGGTTGTTTTATTGGGCACGAACTACAATGTTTGCTTACAAAATCTTTAATAAATAATTCTGATTTCACATAATCAGAGGAAATTCAATTTAGTGGCTCTTCAAAATGTATACACCCTTCTGATTATGTAGGCTTTGTGCATCCTGATCTCTGCACAACATTTAAAAAACATCAAGCTGTAAAACGAGTGAATGGTGAATAACACCTATAGGTTGACACCTATCTGTGGTCACAGAGCTAGTGGTGAACCGCTGCATCTGGTTGACTTTTTGTTACCTCAATCACTGCTGTTCTCTTTGCTTCCCCCCGGCAATTTGCTCAGTATTGTACGCTATGTTCTTCAATAAAAAGTTATTGAAATACAAACTAGAACTACACAAAGCAATAAAGCTGAGCTAATATGGTGGTTAACATGACAATACGTTCAGACAGTTTACTCAGTCATATTTGTACAGATTTGCTCCTGACTTACAACTGTCTGCACACCATTGCTCTTTTGTGGAACTCATTCCAGCAGCTGATCAAGCAAAACAGCTCTCAAAGGTCAGCAGTGTGAATTCCAAAAATCAAAGTTCAGCTCTAGACACAAATGTTTGCATTGGAATGAATTTAGCTATGAAATTACTGTATAGTCCAGGCCATGAACTATTGGCCAAGACCTAATGTCCCTTTTACCCTTTGTCCTCACTGGCTGCTTGTGTGGTGTGTGGCGACTGTGTTGCTAAGCCTTGTGTGTCCACAGAAGCAGTGAAGTGAGAGTGTGTAGGGATTGGTTTGGAAATGGGCCAAAGTGACTGCGAGACAGCCCGCACGCACATATCGACTTAGCAGGTATGTGGCTTAAAGTCTTGAGAGTGGACACTGGGAATGTGCTGTTGTCTTGACCACCTGTGGAGTTCACACCATGTCACAAGACGTGGAGAGGCTGGGGATTGAACATGCAAAACATGTTTTCTACCATTAAGCTACAACCCATCAGTCCTCTTATGTAGGTGGTGTTGTAACCTCTCTCTATTAAATAAAGTGACTGATTCCTCTGGAATGTGTAACTACTACAAAACTACAAACTGAGGGAGAAACTCACTGAGTGCCACTTCAACTTTGAACATAGACAAGTATATTTTGAGAAGAACAGTTGTTCTGTCCCTTAGCGGTGGGGTTAAAACAAGTTCGGAACAGCAATGTGTTGACATCTAACTTTGCCTCAAACTTCACATTACATTTTTTAAGTTGGAGTTTACCACTCTCTAGGGAACATGGCTGCCCGTGTGTTACCTATAAAAGCAATATTTTGTTTCCTGCCGTCTGCTCTTTATTCTCTTGTAGCAGTTACTTCTGTCTTTGTTCTCACCTTCAAAAGGAGCTGCTCTAAACTAGTATGTACAACTTATACTATGCATCATATGTAATGTACATGTATGTCATCAGTACATGTGACTGTGCAAACATTTTGTGTGCCATCACTGTACGTTTACTCTTTCGTTGGTATTTTACATGATATTTTAATCTGTAGGCAAATGTGTGTGGTTGTGCATTTGTGTATTTTTAACCCCTTTCTCTTTTGAATTTGCCTTATAATAAGGTGCAGTATTATGAAAATCCATGTGACGCATGCTTCACAAAACTCACAGTAAATCCTTTTCAAACAGCTGCCAAAATCTGTTTCCCCATCATAATTTTTTGACAGACGTTCATTCAAACAGTTATAGTCTTTTTCACATCCCTTCCCAGCTTTGCAAACTAGGTATTTGAATGAAATAACCGCTTTGACAAACGCTGCTCAAAGTGATAACATAGTCATACCATCCACACGCATTCTCTCCCAAAATCCAGGTTTCAGTTGACTGTCGTTATCCTATTCAAATACCTTCCACACAGATTGCTTGTGGAGGTTGTATTATCCCGACATTGATCTAGCCTACAGCCATCCGCCCATCTGCCTCACATCAATAACCTCCTTTATTGCTTCTCCAGTTTAGCTCTGAGCTCTGAGGTAAACATTATTCCTCATACACACACATACCAACACAAACACACCCAGGCTCCTCAGACAGCGCACTCCTCGTAGAAGTTCACTGCTTCGTGCTTTTGGCACTGAACCACAGTGGGAACCATATCTTGCCATGCATGAAAACAGCAAATTATCATCGTCCTCATAAAAATGGATGCGAAAGAAGTTTGATTTTATAACAAAAGGTGGAGATGCTGGGGATTGAACCCAGGACCTCATACATGCAAAGCATGCGCTCTACCACTGAGCTACATCCCCTCTTTTAATAGTGTCCTATCAAGTTTATTCTGGCAGATGGCCATCTCACCTCTGTGATAAAGAGCTAAATGGGTTTGGAATAGAATATCTTTGAACTGTGAAAACTACAGCACAGCATTATAGAAATGTCCTTCCAAAACGTTTTACATTTCATCCCGATTTCTAATAATTGAAAAAAATAAGTGATCATTTTTATCATTTACATGTGGCTTCCAAAGTTACCAGGAATGTAAAATTCAAATGTTACTATTTTCCCACCTGTTTGTACCTTACTTTTGAGAAAACTTAATTGTATTAGATTCAACTACAACTAATTCAACAACTAATATATGCTGTTAAAACGTTACCATTGTAGCTGAAATGTCTTTAAAGATGGTTGTTAATTTATTCAGCTAAGAGTTAGACCCATTACATATGACACATTATCACTTTAGCCATCATTAGGTGGGAGTATTTGTGTTGGATTAAATTGGCAAATTGAGGAATTCATTTTATGTTTTCCTGTGTTCTTGTTAAGGGTGCAGCATTCTGAATGATTGTAAATAATAACAAAGGTATACTGAATTGCTTTGAAATGAATACACACATTTTTTTTTGTCATTCTAATAGGATTTAATAAGAATTATGGGAATGCCAATCAAATGTTAACTCTGCATCAGTGTTGCTTTTAATATCGTTTTAATATAATTACAAGAGGCCTAATTATTCTAATTTTACAAAAGAAACTCACCTTGAGAATTTTTCGCTATATTGTTCCTCAAAAATACTGTAAATCCACATTGTAAAGTGCTAATGGGAGTAATAGGTGTATGTGTTTGATTGGTGATGTAACATTTTTACTAAAATTAAAGCGATTGTTCTTAAAATCACATGGGAAAAAAAGCTAATCTTGGGTGCTATTCTGTGGTTTGCCTGAGATATTCCAGCTAAAGGTGGACGCTGTCTAAATGCAGACTCATATCTTGGACAAATAGCTCTTTCAAACTGACACTCCATCAGCGATTCTTGGATCAGTCTCTCAATAGAAAAGGATTATAGCCCATTATATATCCCCTAATCCTCTCCCTCTGCTTGCAGTGTCCCTCTCTCCTCCTTTTCTTCTCCTTCCCAGTCTCTCC
The DNA here is from genome assembly GCA_903131615.1 of Diplodus sargus. Lineage (NCBI taxonomy): Eukaryota > Metazoa > Chordata > Actinopteri > Spariformes > Sparidae > Diplodus > Diplodus sargus. The sequence continues at coordinate 299,973 of CAEMYA010000306.1, read as the reverse complement.
TCTCAAACTGTCCACAGTGCTATCTCTAGTGTTTTCCCCCTGCAAATTTTTCTTTTCTCTCCTTGTCTGTCGGTCCAGTTTGTGCGAGAGATAAGTAGCTTTTACAAGGGACAGATGACAGTTGATGTGGTTAAGCCTCAAAGAATAAAAAGCGCACGTGTGTGTGTTTGTGTGTTTGCGTGCGTGTAGGTGAGAGAGAGCGGGTGTGTTTGTGTTTATGTAATTGAGCCTGCATTCGTGTTTGTGTCCTTGCATATTTTTTTCTTTGCGATTTTACGCTCTTGTCAATGTCTCATGTGTTTGAGTGCAAACATATCTGTAAATCAGCGGGTATCTCTATTCGCACCTTTTCACTTTTTGTGTGTGGGGGGGGGGGGGGCCTTAACAACGCAATCTTCCTGTATAATTTTTGCTTTTCTTTTAATCATACTGTTTCACAGGATCTGCCTCGCTCCATCAAAGCGTAAAAAAGAGAGATGAGAGGAATTTTTCCTCTTTCCTTCTCTTCTCTCTTCAGATATTTAATTACTTTCTCCTCCTCCGCCACCTCCCCTTTCCTCTTCTCCCATGTCTCTTTTTAGGAGGAGCAAGAAAAGAAAATTCTCTGGCATGCTTTTGTCTCCAACTGTCTCTTCTACCTCGTACATTGCAAATCTTCTATGCAGCATCCCGTTTCCTCTCAGCTTTTATCTTGTTCTCACTTCATCTCTCCCGTATTACCATAAAATTATGATGTATTAACCTAGATGTATTGTGCTCATTGCCTTCACCACTTGTGATTTATGTTGGGGTTGGTTTGCGTACATTTAAAGCCCATTTAATAAAAAGCTCCTGTCATCTAACCTAAAACCAGCTCTGTTGAGTTGGATCAGCAGTTAATGTTACAAAAGTGCATGCAGGAAACATGATGAAACAATACATACAGTGATGGGAGCCTGTTTCCTGTCAGACTATGCACTCTACGTCAGGTCACAATTGAATACATACATTTTTGCCAAGATTGTGGGTGTTTTGTGTTGTGTAATCATATTAACTGTTACACTGCCTGCAGTGCTTTGCTTTTTATATCTTTGCGACTGCCACCTTGAATACGTAATGCTCCTTTTGTTTAGAAGTGTTTGCCTTCTCCTTATTTGCCTCCTTCGGAACACTTAAGCCATTTCCACACCCCACACAGTTGCACTTGGATCAGCATACATCCCACAAATCCATTTTGCGTCGCAAGAATAATGACTCTGAAAATGTGTGTCCCTCGAGAGGAGGATTATAATCCACTGGCCCACAGCCAAGAATTATAGCAGTGGTAAACCAAGTCATCATCCGAATGCTCACAATGAGCTATATTTCTTGTACTTTTGATTGATCCCCAGAGTGACTTCTCCCCAAGCTAGCTGAGTTAAGACCTACAGAGCAGAAGCCCTGGAGCTTTTTGCAAAAATGCTTTGGCAGAGTGAGTGCTTGTGGGTGTATTAACTGTGGTCATCTGGACAGTGTCTGAAACAATGAGACCAAATCTTTGATCTGTTCAGCCTTTAAAAAAAACATTCCACATTCCTTGTCATATACTGGGCTCTGTGTATGACATATCTGCTCTAACTTAACATCAACACTAACTGTAACGTTGAAAATAATCCCCACCATAAAATGGTGATTTGTTCTTTGACTTTTTGTGTATATTGAAGAAGCAAGACATAATGTGCTTATGGCTGATCTTAAGAGGTGCTGGTGTGCAGATTTTGCTACCCAGACCAAGCCAGGCTTTCCATTTCCAAAGTATTTATGCCCAGCAAAGCCAAGATGGAGCATGGCAGCTATGAGGCTGGTATTGATTTCCTCATCTAACTCTGCAGAAAGAGAAGCAAATTTCCCAGAAATTCTAAAAACTCTACCTTTTAAAAGGTTTTCTGTATGTCTGTCTTAAAACAGTAGCCAGGCACCCCTGTGAACATTGCAACATGTTTTGTTGTATACAATCTCTTTTTTTGTTCGCTCTCCTGCTCATGCTGGCTTTTTAAAAGGAGCCCCCCTGATACACTTTCACTGTCAGGGAGCCACAATCCTCCCTCTGCGTTTAAAATACAGCCATTAGAGTTGGACAAATCAAGAGGTTGAATGAATAAATGAATGAATGAATGAGGACTGTTTAGTGAAAACTCAACATTGTCTGGTTTAATTTCATTGCAGTAATTTAAAGAAATTCCTGTATCGCCTTTCATTGTATCTGAATATTGACCAATATTTAGATAAATTAGATACATTTAGATAAATTATCTAGTGTGTTACACTTAAAGTAATTAGAGGATATTATTGATGGTATTTGTGACTCAGTACATCAATCGTTTGCAGTCAACTCCTGTGGGATGTCAATAAACACCATTCCTACATTTTTGTGTAATTGGTTCTGTGTAAAAATGACTTTCCATCTGCCAGACTTTTCCTTCTGAGCTACTATTACCACCACACACCTGCAGTCATTCAACCCAGGGTTGCCCCCTCCCTCAGTCTCTTTCTCTCTTTCTCTTTCATTCAGTTAATTTTTCCATCACAGTCAGCTAATTCACTTTAATGTGTGCTCTGTGCAGAGGGGTGCTCTCTGGAGGAAACCCCACCCAGATCTGCTGACATGCTCACACACACCCAACTGCAGCTACTGCACAATGTTTGCACAGACAGGAAGCACACTCACGATTTGCCCGTAAATTCAATAGCAAGAATGCAACAGAGATAAAGACAAAATGTGTTTTTTTTTCTGTTTATGCGATTGCTGTATTCATATACATGTAAATATGGTTTAACATAAATGATAATGAAGATGTATTTCAGGAGGGCTCGTTTTTCATCTTTCCGCAAACACACACGGTGCCAAGGTCGGGCTGTTCACACCTTTGTGTGACGTTAGCAGAGCAGCAGGTGGTCGTACAGATGGAGACTGGCATCACTCTTCACACCAGGATATGGAACCTTTCAGTCCCACACAGAGAGGTGGCTGGTTGCTCCGCATCATGCACACACACAATCCTCTGTTAAACCATTTTACAGCCCAACTTTTTAAAAGATTACGACGAAACAAATACCTTAAATCTACAGTGCAGACTGGCAGAAAAATTCATAACGGAAAAAACTTGGACAGGACAAGTTGATGCTTTAAAGTAATCGGGTTGGGTTTACTTGTGGTTGCAGTTTACAGACACATATTTGCAAAGAGATGTTTCAGTTATCCCTCTGTGGTTCTTTCTTTCTTTCTTTGTGGTTCAGAGCAACAGATGGTTGGATGAAGGAAGCGCAAGAAACTGAGCAGAGAAAGAAGTATAAGGAAAATAAGGGAAGGGCTCTTCGGAGTGGTCCACAGCTATTAAACACCCACAGAGTGATGTTCTTTCCTTACTCCACACTCTGACTACCTGCATCTGTCTTGCCACTATCTTGTTCTGTCAATCATATCCATCTGCTGTCTTCATCGCCTCGCTCCACACTGAGAAAGGATTGTAGGTTGAACAGTGTATTAAGCTCCTTTCAGACATGCAACCCTCTACAATTATCCAATGGCAATTTAACACGTCGGTCTCCTGTGTGAATTAACACCAGAGTACTTAACATTACGTTAAATTCATGACAACAAAAACAGCATTTTGTATCTTTTTCAACATATCAGAAGTCTGAATTGCATGTAGTCACATTAACGTTCTATAAGGTAAAGTAATACACGCAAAGTCATGTCCTGTAAGAACTGGGCTTGCAAAGTGATACAGAGATCAATGAGTTTTCAAACCATTTCGGCATCGAAACTGAGTATAGCATCTTAGCATGCTAACATTTGCTCACGGAAATTAACCTGACACACCAGATGTTTTGTTACCAGGAAAAGGGCAGGCAAGAAAATACTTGGCAGGTGATTGGACGAGCCATCTGTCTCTCACCTTGTATCACAGGCTAAATTGAACCAATAAGATCAACAGTAGGAGAGCATTATCACACTCTTACCGAAGCTGGTCAGAATTGGAGTAAAAACATGCTAAGGTCATGTGGTGCCACCGTTGTTGTTTTCAAATGTGGCTTTTCTCACGGGTTAACTCACGTAGCTGCCGTCTCTAGCTGCCAGTAGTTCCTCACAGGGTGCTGCTGTGTGTTCAGCCACAAGCACATGGGTCTAAGCCAGGCAAGATGTAACATTACATGATCAAGTGATTTTGCAAATCTGCAAGTCACCTTGCACAGTGGGATGAGAATGTGGACAGAGCAGCAATGAGTGCATTCAACACTTTTGTTACAGACCATAAATCTAGTATCATGCAAGTACCTTAACTTTATCAAGTGCTTTATATGCTGAATCACACCACTGGTGATCAAAATGAGCAGAAATTGTCATTTCTTTGATTAACTGCAGAAGAAATGTACCTGCTATGATTGTCTTATCATCACAAATTAAACTCTGAATTTTCGTATTTTTCTGTTTAATTTCCCTAAGGTTAGTTTATGTATTAGCAAGCACCAAAATGAGTTTGCACTCCTGAATGGGGTATCTTTGAAACATCAGTTAATCTTCCATACAGCCTGTGCCTTCCAAATATCACTCTCAATCATCTGCTGTAATGACACACTTTCTCTTCCTCCTCTCACCCGTTCCCCTTCAATTTACCATCTTATAATTCCTCCCCTATTTTCATCCAGTTTCCTTTTGACTCTTTCTTTCCTCTCTAAGTAGCTGTCTCTGTCTCTCTTCCTGTCTTCATTATCTTCTCTATCTCAGCATATACAGATAGACTCTGTGTGACTCTCTAATCTTGGCTTTCAAGCCACTTAAAGAAAAGAAGGCAATTTTTCCCCTTCTCCTTTCAGGGATTTGTTATTTGCTATCACCTCTCCAATCTCTCGACCCTGCTCTCATCTTCTCTCTGCAACCTTTTTTATGGGTCTCTTTCCTCCTTGTCTTCTTTCTTTGTTTGAATTCACAGGGCACTTTTGGGTTTGAAGAGATTTTACGACACTGAACATCTCTTGAAAAAGTACGTGGGAGTCACCATGGGAGTGAGCTTTTGTTGTTTCCTGGAGAGTGGACATTTTGGAGCTGTAATTGCTTTAATCGATACAACCGGGATAAATCATGGACCTCATAAAAGTATACTACGTAAAAAATGTTGACTTCTGTAATTTCTCTTCAGCCTTCCTGTTTTCCTTTCCTTCTTTCAAACACTTCCCTCTCTCATGTGTCTTCCTGCTGTCTGCAGGGCTCCACTCATCCTCCGTCCTCTTGTCTTATTCAAGCGCCTCAAAGAAGTCTTCGAGCTGCCATCTTCTCTGAGCCTGTGTCCTTCTCTGCTGTCTAACCCTCGTCTATTCACAGATTCTGCTTGAAACCAGGCAGTTGATCTCTTGCCATCACGTTGCTTTTCTCTCTCTGCCCACCAGGCTCACTAAAACATTATTTGTTTACATTAACATGGTCGCAACTCATCTTCCCCAGGACTCAAGGTTTTGTATAATTTGTTTTTCTGCCTGCAAGAAATTTGAGCTAACCTAGCAAGTCGCCACCAATTTGACACCAATTAATCTGAGGGTAACTGGGGTTTCATCTGACTGGCCAGAGGGTGTGAATGCGTGGCGCATGTATCCAGCAATCTGAAATCTGATCAAAATGGTCATTTTTCAGTGAGGACATTGCAGTTTATCTGTCAGCTCTTATTTGTTTGATATAAGTTTGGTGACAGGACAGATCTGAGGTAGCCCACAGGAAAAGTCTCATCAGAAGCACAATTACAAGCAGGAAATTAGATTAGATTAGATTCTTCTGTCCAAGCACACTTTCATTTTGCATCCACTTACACTTGTATCAAAACATACCATATGAGTCCCCTCTTTTTGACCTTCTCTTTAGTACTTGTCACTACATCGCTTCTTTTTTCTCTTTTCTCTTGTTCTATCTTGTTGATAGCTGCGCTGTCCCCCTCGTCATCTTGTCCTTTTCAAGTGTCCGTCTGCTTTAATTGTCTCCATGAGCGCTTGGCTTCATCAGAAGTGACCGCAAGGCAATTAGGTCACAGAGCCGCTGGTGTGCTGAGTGCATGTGTTTCATCCCAGATGATCAATGTCCTATTTGTCACAGTCTCAAACTACATCAATGAGCTATTCATCATTAATGCCTACACAGACACACGCTGACAGAGTGTGACAAGGCAAGGACAGAGCGCGTGCTGTCAGCGTCGCTCTGTAAGTGAAATGTGGATGTCAGAGGAATTCTCTGGAAACTCCAGAGACAGACGTCCACCATTGTAGCCTCCATGTTTACGGACACTTTGTGAATTTTGTGTCAGGAGATGCATTAGGTTGATATTACAGTTTTGCCTCACACACCGGAGTCAAGTCAGAACATTTGATGTGGATTACATCATAAAGCCAGGTGTTGAGTTGAAAGTGGTTTTCTGAAAGGATGATCCAGGTTTATTTTAACAGGGGTTGAGAATTGGTAGTTAACAAAAATGCGAACTTATTTTTACTGGTACAAGTTCAGTGCTCGTTCAAACACGCCTTCCAAAAGGGTGCAGAGACCTCAAATTTGATCGAATAATCATTTGAATAACCTGTGAATTTACAAAAATAGGACAAAGAAATTCTGAACTACTGATGTTTTAATGCAGTGCACCTCAGATTTGTTCTCCATTACCATTGTCTTTCTTTAATTAGACAATGTGATAGTAGAAGCTTTCATGAAGATTTCCACCATTATAAAGCGCCGTGTCCATTATCAGGTGAAGTGAATCTGTGTCTAAATGAATAAGTGAAAACAGGGTTGTAGAGCAGGGCTCTGCTTCCTCTTGTTGTACTGCATTAGCTCACACTGATTCACTTATTTCCCCACACAGGCTAATGTTACATTGGTCGATGGCCGTGAGGATGATGCACATTTCCTCATGCACGGAGTAAAAGGAACTATTACTGGGTCTGGGCCAGGGTGGGGCAACAGAGTTGAGGGTCAGGAAGAGAAATAGCACAGTGACGTTCAATTAGAAGAAGGAACTGAGAGGTGAAACAACAGCAACAGAAAGCGAGACACGTAGGTGTCTTTCAGGAGTGGTACATTATTATATTACCCTATTTACTAAAGCAAAGTAAAAAAATAATCTAAGAGACAGAAACCAACAGTTTCACACTGACGTAGATGTATTTGGGGCTTGGAAAGATGTCAGAGGATTTGTCATTGTTGGGCTGTCGCTTTTTTAAATTAAACACAATTTTGGTTCCAGAATGATCATTACAGATCGCATATATCCGTTTTACCCTCACAGTCAAATTTCAAATTCAAAGTGACAACCCTATGCCACTGGCAAAATAACCCAACCCTCTCTTAAAAAGCTCATCAGTCATTCATCAAAACCGATGTCTCCGGGGAAATTAAAACAAAACTGAAGTCATTGCTTTTTTATCTAAGCCACTTGTTTTTTAAGGTTATGGGCGTATGTGTGTTTGTGTGTGTGAGTGTGTAAAAGTGAATCACAGTGTGTTTGCCCTTTGCAAGTGTTCTCCAACGAGCAACAGTGCAAGAGGTACGCCGCAGCTTTAAGGTGTCAGCTAAAGCAAAACATATATAAGTGGTTGTTGCGTCTCAGGTTTGCATGGAAGTCACTCAACATGTGAATCAAAATGAGTAATACGGACCTGAGACAAACTCTCCAATCATTACAGAGAAGGGCGGTGCTACACTAAGCAGGGCGAGGTGTTAGCGTGTACCCGCTGAAGGATGTGATTTTTCAGATGAGTCAGCAACAGAAGCTGAGTTCCTGCAGTTTAAATACCAACTGTCTTAGCTGTTGGAACAGATGCGGTGACCTTGTGATTAAAGAGCATGTAACTGAAAAGGCACAGGTTCTCCCCAGTACTTACAGCTCGTCGAGTGTGATGCAAATAGATGTGTGTGTGTTGCAAAGCAATAATTTATTTAAAAGAGCAGATTAAATTGTAAACCTTAGAAATGCCCTGTTATATAGAGAAGGTACTGATGTCTATTTACATATCCAGCAGACACAGAGCAACATTAGCATGCTGTGAGTTGTGTTTTGACCACCTGATGAATTGAGGTCCAATATTCACTCATTTTATTTTAGCTCGGTTTTGGTCTCTACCAACTCCTGAGAAAGATTGCTGGCTAAAATACTCATCCATATATAATAGCCTGTTTCTGTGTGTATATGTCTCTGTGATTCCAACGGCATTAGACTATTGGCTCATAAACCTTGATAGAATCTTACACAGAGATAAACAAAACAATCATTTAAAATGATAGATCTACAATCATAATAATTCTTCTGATAGATTGTACTTTACAAACTTAAAAAGTCTGCAAGTTCTATAGATTTATGTTTTTTTTGAATATCTGGCTACGTAAAAATGTTATCAGTAAAGTAAAATAAACATTAAACAAGCCATTTGTACATTTTAGACTATATAAAATTGCGATATACAGAGTTGCTAACAAATATCAAACTGTCTCTGGAACTGAACTAATATTAAAAATCACACTCTTTGAAATGTTTGGTATTACAGAATGTGTGTGTGACTTTAACTGAAAGTCAAATAAAGTCTTTTATTTATTCAGGGGTGTGTTGTGTATCATGGCAGTGGCTCTACAGTTGTTGACCATAAGCAGGCTTGTGCTTCTAAATTTACAATAGACGAGCACCCTACACAAACACACACACACACACACGGGCATGCACACTTAATGAGATTTGACAACCACCCTGTATCCTAACCTCAGCATGTGTGTCAGACTTTATCCCCCCCCATCACACACAAACACACACACACACACACACACACACAGGACATGCTAATGGGATGCAGGTGCACAGTTAGCCTTGTAGGTCACAGGGACGGGTCACCGTCTGGCTACAGACCAGGAGAACGAGGGACAGTTAAAGCGGAGACGTGGAGACAGTGTTGGAAGAGAGATGAAGGATAACACATGATTAATTCTTTTAATCTTCCGTACCTACAACAAACACACTTAATGAACTCAGCAGAGATTAAGAAGCAGAGTCATTTGAAGAAGGATTTCGCAGTGTAAACACATTCTTCATGAGGTCAGATAAGCCCGCTGAGGACACACAGCCAGCATCGCTCCACTCCGACTCTTTGCTGTCTCACTGCTGAACACACACATCGAGGTTAACTGCTCTCACCTAATATCCTCAGTCAGTAATGTATTACTATGTAGAAACCACTATGACACACATACATACACACACACACACAAACACACACACACACACACAGAAGATGGACTGTCTTGACTTATTTATGCTTCTGGGAGAAAAAATCCACCTTGTTTTTCCTTCTTATCTCCCCTCTCTCTCACACACACACACACAAACACACACAGATACACATTTCATGGTCTAATTACAAGCTTTTCCGACGGTGTGGTCCATCATCCCTCACCCAACATAACCGTCCATCTCTCCCGTATCTTATCTTTCCCTGTCCTCTCTCCCCCCCCTTCCTGCTGCTCTCGCTCTTTGTGTAATTTATACTGTCTTCCCTTCTTGTCTTCTTGCACGTACTTTCTCTCTCTCTCTCTCTCTCCGTTTCCTCCTCTTTC
>CAEMYA010000306.1:264360-278226 GCA_903131615.1 Diplodus sargus | reverse complement strand
AAAGAGGAAGTGTATCATTGGGAGGAGGAAGTGAGGAGGTGAAGTCAGGCGACGGAACCTGAACTAAATCCGACAGGCAGGAATATGAAAGGCCTGCAGTCCGAGGCCGGGCAAGAGAAATCTGGAAATCTGGGACGAAATCACCAACATAAACAAACAACACATTCAGCAAAGCGTTGCCTCGAAGTCCATGACCCGAGGCAGTGGGCCGACAAGCCTGAATGAGAACCTCGTTTCCTTCAGATTGAGAGTCGAGAGTGTGTGAATGAAACTCTCTGTCAGACACATGTGACTGAACGGGTTTTGCCCACGCACTTCTAAAAATAAAAGCTGGTGGTCTGCAGAGTCAAAGACGAGGAAACGGGGCAGTTTCAGGTGCGTCTGAAGGGAGAGCATCTGAATCCTTGTCAGATGTGCGCAGCAGAAAAGGTATCATATTTCTCGAACCGCAGCCTCAAAACAGAATGAGGAAACGCCGCTGAGGTTCAGCTCGAAAGGTTTTTATATTCAGAGGCAGCTGTCAGGTGGGAAATCTTCGCAAGATGAAAGACCGCCTGCGTGATCTGCACGGAAAACGATGAGCTTCCAGGTCTTAAAACCAGATAAACTATCAGGATTTTTGATATATGAGTTTCCTTTCAATCTGCTTTGTTGAAATATAATTTACAGGCATTAACAGGCTTAGCAGGTAACAAACCGTTTCAGTTGTCAACTTGGATCAAATGCCTGTGTAATGTAGGCGTCACGTGCAGCGATGACCTCGCAGAGCATTATCAACCGTTTTAGCGTCTTTCGGCCTCTTTGTTTTGGTTTGCAGCTTCATCGTTCTCTCAGGCTCCATCAGCTGGTCGCCTTGAGGCCAAAGGTAGCAAGCTAGCTGCAGCGTTGTCAGTACAGTGCCAGCACCGTTTCAGAGGTATTGAAGCCTTTTATGGCCTTTAGTATCAGCACCTACCTGGACACAAGATTCAAAAAACTTTGGCTTTCGGGACAAGCTTTGAAAAAACGACTCATCACTGAAATGCAATCAGTGAGCCAGACCTCAGTCCATTCAGTATCAGGTCCTGAAGCACAAGCTCTGGCACCAGCGCTCTGTCTCAGCAATGAGTCCTGCAACTACCTCACGCTACCCTGCAGGGGCTTCTCCATCTCCGCCTACAGCACAAGGTGGGATACGGGCAGAGTTTTGACACCCAAATCCTTGAATCCCAGCAGCATCGCACAAGTGGCACTGATGCCGTCATTGAAATGCAGCGGTACTCAGAAGAGAAGCCAATACCACGAGATGGAGACCCACTTCTTTGGTGGAAGGTGAATGAATCAACATGCCCCTCTCTCAGCAAGGTTGCAAGAGAAGAAGCACGATAAAAGGCAAAAATGTGTTTTTTGTGAGCAAACAGCAAGGTTCAGTAGTAGTTTGCTGTTTTTGTGGTAATATGTTGTGACATCATTCACAAACAAAATATTTTATATTTATATTTCTCAGTTCTCCAGTTGCAGTGTTCATGTTTGCAACTTGGGTTAATAAACATTATTTTCTTATTTGGCTTAAATCTTTGTCCTGTGTTTTATTATTATCATAATCATGATTAGGGCAAAAGTACAAAAATCATTCAATGATCAGGAATTTTCAATTAAAGAGTATCGGTATCGGCAGTACTGACCCTGTAATTACTTGGTATTGGGTCGATACCAAGTTTGCAGTATCGCCCACACCTATCTGATTGCGCCTCCCCTTAACTGTGTATGCGACATTTTGTATTTCTTCTTTCAACATTTCTGAAAGATGGTCCGGCCTACACAAAATGCACCTGTCAGCGTGAAGCCTGGTTTCAGTACCTCTTGCTGTTGGACTGGTCCTGTTCTCTTTCTGTAAGTCTGACCTGACCTTTAAAAAGGAAGGAGAAGGAGAGGAAGACACAGGGGGGGGGGGGGCTCAACAGGAAGGAGACGGGCGCACAATGTTAAGGATAGACAGAGAAAAGATAAGAAGACAGTGGGTGAAGTGCAAATGGTCGAAGATTGTGTGTGTGTGTGTGTGTGTGTGTGTGTGTGCGCGCGACGTCTACATGCAGAAATGCACAGACCACAATCCCGCAGATAAAGCTTGTCTGGCTAAAGATAGCGGCGTGCGGCTTGAGACGGCACATACAAAAGTATGTCCACAAGCAGCTCGAGTTGTCGTCTGTCATCCTGTTTCAACATTCACCAAAAAAACCCTTGTTGTCTTCACAAAGTGCTTTTGTTACTTTTGCATCTTGCAGCAAAACATTAAAGGGCCTCCTACTGACTTGACATTTCTCTAAAGTTGATCTGAAACCATGAAGCGAGGTCCCGTATGCTTTCAGATTGAGGCTACCACCCTCACGCACACACACACACACACACACACGCAGAATCACACAAGAATGCACCAAAGCTGATATGGCAGTTGTGGTGGATCACATGCAGACAGAGTCTCACCCCCATGTGCCACAGACTGAACAAACCTGACGGCACTGGGTCTGGTTGTAGATTTCTCAGACGCTGCTCTCCTGTAGCTGCTTAGCTGTCACACACACACACACAGACACACACACATTCATGGCTTATCAGGCCGCCAGTTGAGCTGTTCTGCAGATGTGTGAAAGGTCGAAGCAAAGAGCGAAATGTGATGAAGGAGGGAGATGAGGTGAGAGAAAGCGCAGAGGAATTTCTTCTAACACAGGAAAGAGTTAGGAAGCTACGCTAAATTAGTTTCTACAAAGGTCTTATCAGTCATCATGCTACACCGATGACTGATACAACTACTGTGCTATTTTTTTTTTAATCCAAAATAGATGAGAAAGTACATTTGTACCATAATGAGTCATGACAATCTCCTATGTTTGTGTTGTCAGGCTACCATCGCTACAATTTTAGTGTTAAAAGTCATTCTGCTAGCGATCAGGAGCACAGCGTAGCTTGCTGAGGCAGTTGTTTGACTTCTTCTGGAGGATGATTTCATTAAGGTTATCTCATTTCCCACATCTGTGATAGGAAGCCAGAGTTGCAAACGGTTTGTGTTTTTGAAAAAGGTCCATTCATCATGCAGGGCAGGTCCCTTCCAGTAAGAGAAATGTAGCGTTTGGTGTTTTTTGGAGCACAACACTTACAAGGAACTACAAGTAAACAACATCTCAGCCTCAGTTTTGACCATCTGATTGTTACCACTCTTGTTTCTGCCTGTTAAATATAAAGCTGTATCCAGCAGAAGGTTAGTTAGCTTATCATAAAATATTGCATTCATGACTACTGCATTGTAGGACTTATCTTAGAAAGTTTTCATAATCGGGTAGTAATTAATGATTTATTCTGTGCAGATTGGAGACCGGTGTTGATATTGTTATCTAACGCTCAGCAAGGCTAATGTGTACGCCAAAAAATGTGAAACTGCTCCTTTAAAAATTGGGCCTCGCATCGTCGCGTAGCTGAGACCTGGTGTGATGTTCTGATGCTTTTGTTACTATTGTGGCGAAGTAAAAAAAAATAAAATGTCTGTCATGTCATTAAAACAATATAATTAGGTACAGAAATGGGAAAAAACTGCTTCAGCTAGTCTCAATCTGCACGGACCAATCCACAGCTAGCACCGTGATTGGATTTTCACCTCTGCATGGTGCAAGTCTCACATTATTTACAGTAACAAATAATAAGAACAGCTACTGAGAATGCTTCAAGTCAAGGCTTGTTTTGGATATTCCAATGAGGAAGTGTTAAACCATATTCAGAGAACCAAATGTTGAAAGCATGAAAGCAGTACCATGTACTGTGTGCAGAGTGCGTGTGTGCGCGTGTACCATGAATATTTTTCCAATGAGTTCGCGCAGAGTTTAATGAGAAAGACAGAAGTTTGTCATCGCTCTTTCCCTTTCTGTTTTTCTTCCCCCGCTCTGTCTGAAACAACAGACCGGGGGGAAGGAGGAGGAGGAGGAGGGGGCGCACAGTTAGGAAATTTACCTCAAAATGTCTTCCAGTTACTTTTAGACGACTTCACTCTCCAGGAAAAAAAAAAGGTCGGCAGCAGGTGGGGAAATAAAGAAAAGCAACAAAAAAAAAGAGGAGTGAAGAGGGATGACGGGGATAAAGAGCAGCACATTGACGGGAAGGAACAGTTTGTACCTGCTGTGCAAGCCAACCAGACACAGACAGGTTCATCCAGCCAGCATTCATCATGTCAGCATCTTTTTTTTTCTCCCTCTTTCCTCGTCCTCGGCTCGGGATGAACAGCCGGGTGCTCCTCTTTCTCCGCCGCGTTCTCCAACATGTCAATTAGCCATTTTTCCCCTCGCTTTTCCCCTCTTTTTTGCTCGTCTTGTGCTCCTGCCCTCTCACGGTATCTCCCCGCAGTTGAAATGCGCAGCGTGTCCGACACGAACCAGCCGCCATTAACGGTCGCCGGGGCGACCGCACAACAGCATTGATGCGGGGAGGGTGAAAGGAAGGAAGAGAGACAAGAAAGAAAGGACGCCTTTGTTTCTGGTTTCTTCGAGGCTCGACTTTAACGGTGTGATTAAGTGGTTGGAAACGGACTGAAACAACAAAAACAGAGCGTGGCGGAGGGAGGGAAGTGGAGGATGAGGTCAGACTCTTTTACTGTCCAGAACACCAACTCTTTGAAACCCCTCAAAACTGCGTCTGATTGGCTCCTGATGGGACCAAACATACCGACGGGGGAGGGGCAGCGATGCAGCAATTAAGAGGACTTTTGGACGAAGCTTTAAGATTTTTGGAGACTTTTTTTTTTATTATTAGATATATTTACAGACAGCACAGCTGTTTCCGACACACACATAGACACTTACACATTGCAGGGGATTGATTAGTTTCATGTTTAGATTGTCTGTACACAGAAACGTAATGATTCAGATAATATTATCTTGTGCAGGGTGTCATTTAAAAGTGACCCCAGGAACCCTTTTATGTCTCTTTCAAAGACCCCAATGGGACGCCTTACTTTCCATGCGTCCTTTAAAACAGTAGCATCGGTGTTTCCCATTCGAAGGACACTCTCACGTCGCGTATTCGCTTCCTGGACTGAAAATGTCATAACCTCCCTGTTTCATTGGGATGTAGGATGATAAATAAGGCCCGGCAACACACACAGGAAAAAAAAGATCCTCTCCTTTTGGTCCGAAACCCGTCTTTTTTTTGTTTCCTGTCACGTTGTCTCATATCTTCAGAGAAACACAAAGGCAGCAGTGCAAAAAAAAAAAAACCAACATGTTTCCCAGTCACCTCATAAGCATGGCAGACATTTTGTAAAAGAAGAGCCAAGCCGCTCTCTCAGCTTGTTAAAGAGAAGCCTGGAGGCCGAGCTCCTTTTGGCAAAAAAGGTTTCTGTGTGTGTGTGTGTGTGTGTGTGTGTGTGTTCAAGTGAAGTGGCTGGTTCCAACCACACTGGATTGGTAGACCAATTATGGGTTTGACCATGCATCACTCAGTCTTTCTCACACACACACACACACACACACACAATAGTTGTGCCCCATGTTTCATAATGTGGTTTTTCTCGCTGTTGTGATCTAATGCGCTCTGAATGAATCGGCCGTCTCAAATAATTATCCCAGTCCAACAGATGGGAGAAATGTGCGTAGTCCTTACATAAACTTCCAGGAAAAAAAAAGCATCGACCAAAAGTTTGTGTTTTTTCGACCCGGCAGGAAATAGAGGGGTGTCAGATATCTCCCAGGTTGTCGTAGATGATGTCGGGCGCTCTCAGCGGCGCCTGTGGGTGCTGGCTGTACCACGAGTTAGGTTTCTGTTTAGACACTTTGCTGTACAGCTCCCGGCCCCCCCCTCCTCCTCCCCCTCCGACCCAAATGTTGTTGTTGTTGTTGTTCACGTTACCGCCAGGACCTCCGTGTTTCCCGGGAGGCAGCGGCACCGGCTCCTTCCGAGCGAAAGCACTCCTGGCGGGTTTGGGGGCGGTGAAGGGTTTGGGATACCGCGGCACAGGAGGCTGCGGCGTGCCGCGACTCGGGCCCAGCTGCGGAGGAGAGTGTCTGTGGGGCTCGGGTTGCTTCCCGTGGGAGGGCGTGCAGTAGTTTCCCTCCGGTCCTGATGGGGTCGCTACTTCTTCGTGTTTCCTCAGGCTGAGGGGCTCCAAACGGGCCTCGTCGTAAATACTCATCCCCAAACCAGCGGACACGTTAGCGCAACCCTCCGGTTCATCGTATATGTGCTCCGTAGGAAGAGCAGGAGGTGAGGAGGCCCCTTCAGCCTGACCTGCTGGGGGTCGTCTGTTAATGTTCACCCCTCGTCCTCCACCCCTTCCTCCCCCTGCAGCCCCGTTTATATTCATGGCGCTCGTTTTCTGGTTCAGCTCCAGGCTGATCCGGTCATACACGTGTGAGTACAGCTCCGATGGCTTCCTCTGGTTGCTGCCTACATGGTGATGGTCCCCCTGCACGCCGCCTCCCAAAGCCTCGTCTCCTACTGGTCGGAGGCGCGGGGTGGGCACTGGTGGGGTGGATGGGTTGCTGGTCTGGTTTTGACCCTTGATGCTGTCCACTGGGTCGGAGTAGAGGCAGTCAGACGCCGTCAGAAGCATGCGGACCGAATCCGCCGGCTCAGAATAAAGACCCGCTTGTTCATCAGCTGAAGAGAGGCCTTTTGCCGCCCCGTGCCCCCTGGGAGGCTTCAGAGGGGTCCCTTCCCCTCCCAAAACCCCCAACATGGCCGGCGGTTCGGGTAAACTCCTCCCTTTGTGCGCCGTCGCTGCTCCTTGCCCCCTCCCTCCTCCTCCTCCTCCTCCTCCATCTCCTCCCTCCCTCTTCCCGAGCACACCGTCAGCAGAGCCCGGTTTGCTGCCGCCCGAATCGCCGTCCGCCTCCCGACTGCTGCAGCTGCTGCTATCTCCGCTTCCCGCCCCCGCCGCCATGCCGGTAGCGATGGCGTTGCGTATGTGCTGCAGTGACGAAGGGCAGTCCGGGTCAAAGTTGATGGGGCAGCTGAGGTGGCGCTCCTCAGCCAGAGCCTTCTGCGACTGGATGGCCTGGTCCACCAGCGAGAAGATCTCGTTGCCTTGCTTGGTCTCAAAGGTGAAGTTACCGGGGCCGGAGTCGCAGCGCCGGCCCGCCTCGAAGGAGAACATCACCTGGAGAAAGAAAGGAAATAAAATGAGCTCCGCTGTCTAGACAACAAGTCTCATGCCATAGATCTCAAATTGATTGGAAAATACTCGTTCTTTACACACATTTTAAAACCTGAATCTTCACTGCAGCTGCTCAGCTAAAAGCTTTTGCTCGCACTCCTTCCAGAGTGGGCGCAAAAGCTCGAACACACATCAAAGGTGTTAGTTATGACTTTTCAACTTTTCAAATTTGACATCTCAGGCCTTTTTTTTTCCTTCTCTTTTTTTACTTTTTAAAACAAGTCCCCATCTACTTCAGCTGTTTAGAAGAATGCTGTAACATTGTGAAGCTCCAGAAATGTTACATGGACTAACAAACTCCACCCAGCTTCCCTTGGCTCGGGGGTGTGTGGATAATTACTTTTTTTTCTCTTTTTTACCGTTAGTTGCAATTACAACTAAAACTGTGGCTGCTCTGTGTGAAAGTAGAAGCTAATTGTGTGTCTGTCTGAATAAACGCCAAGATGGGAGTGAGATAATGGCAGCCCGTCATCGAAGTCCCTGCACTCTTTTCCAGCCACCACTCATTTAGCATTTCTAGGAACTCAAACCGCGCTTCCTTTTTCCACTGAATTTTATTTTTTTGAGATTTCTCAGCATATCTATTTCGTTCTTTCACCGCTTTCCTTAATGTGAAGTTCCGTTTTATAAGCACAGACTTTATATGAAACCTACACATACAGATCATATGGGTTTCTTCCCCTATTTAACTTCCTCTTCCTGATACATATGATCAATGTCGGCTTCACTGCATAAATAAACCTGTGCAGACAAACCAAACAGACCGTTAAAAGGTCGAAGTCAATTTTTAAATCCTAGCCTCAAGCTTTGAAGCATCAGCGTGACACAAGAACAACCACAGTCTCTCATGTTTAAAGTCCTCAGTGACTAAATGCGCACACACCGCCGCTAAAAGTGTCATTTGCGCTTCCCAACAACGATCAGCCGTCACAGTGTGGGCTTGAGCTGAACACGCCCAACTTCCTGCATCAGAGAGCAAACGCTTTCATTTGCCGAAGATACGTTTTCTTCACCCACCCGGTCTCGCCCGTATCTCCTCAGCAGCTTGTAGGGCCACACCAGCACCTTCCTCTTGGTCTTTGGGTCCTTCAAGATTAAGATGTCGTTTTCCGCTTTCAGCCAGTAGCTGCCCGCCAGCCCGCACCGCTCGGACGCCTCGGTGCGCTGAACGGTCACCCAGAACTCGTTCACTGTGAGAAGACAGGAGAGGTGTTTTTGATTCAATTCTCCTAAATCCGGATGATCGTCTGTGCTGTGTTATTCTCTTTAGATCATAAGAATAGATGTTTTTTTGTCTTTACCCTCCTCTCTGGAGTAGTAGATGAGGTTTTCAGACATCTGCAGGTCTTGCGGTCCTCCATTAGAGTCCGCAGCAGTACTGGTGCCGCTACCGCTTCCTCCCTGTGGACACACGCACACACTTAAAGACAGTTCAGCTGAGAGACGTGCAAGATTGTTTGTTTGTTGTGCATGAACAAAAAAGAGGGGAAACCTGGAGAAACTGAGAGCTTTCCAGTAAAACCACTGAAGGTCAGATCGGGCAAGAGTGACAGAAGGGAAAAGAATAAAGAGTCAGAGAGGCTGACAGTGCAACAGAGAGCGATGCGGATGAAGTCTTCCTCCTGGAAACTCCCTCTGGCTTCCTCTCAAAAAAAAAAAGTGTAGTGTTCAGGTTTGTGTGTGTGTGTGTGTGTGTGTGTGTGTGTGTGTGGGTGAGTGCACACAATAGAAGCTGTGGCCTGTATAGACACTCCAGGGGCATGTGGGAAATTTTGGAAAAGGTTTAGTGCATAGAACAAAAGACACACACATTCAAAACAGACATGAAAGGAAGCTCGTACTTTAATAACTAACACATCCACCCACGTCTTTGTCACTCACTGCAGACGCCGCTTCCAAAAGCTAACAGTAACAGTGCGAAACAAATACCTGAAACGCGATATCGCACATGGTATCCATCCAGTCCTTGGTGACGCTCTTCTCCGCAGCGAACACGTGCATCTTGTCGTTGGTCTCCACACAGAAGGCCGCCATGTTTTCTTTGGGACAGCTCTCCGTCAGCGCCGGCAGGATGGAGATGCACTCGGACAAGCGGATGATCTTCTTGTCGAGCTTCTTGGTCTTCTCGTTGGACCCGCTTCCCGAGCCCCCGCCGGCCCCGCCCCCTCCGCCCGAGGGCGAGTCGTAGAACTCAAGGCGGGCGATGCCGTTTTGGCTGGCGGGGTAGAGGACGAACCAGTTCTTCTTCCATTTCTGATGAGCAGAAAGGGGAACTTTTGAACATTAATCACATATAAAACATTTACTAGTTCAGATACGATGACCTCTCCTTGCCTGTTTCCAAAATGGCGACCTGGTAAGAAACTTATTCCAGCTAAACAGTACACTGAAACAAGTTCCCTTCCTTACAAACCAGGACACAAAATGGTCGCCCATTCGTCATGAACTTTCTCTTTTTCTTGTCTTTAGCTGAACACCGCACTAAATTGTGTTTCTGAAAACTAACGAGTGAGTGACGCGTGCATTTGTATGTATCTCATTCTCTTTTTTAAATTACAAGCGAAAGTAGAAAAATGTGAGGCACGGTCGGAAGGGGATGGCAGGAAAAATGGAAGGTTCTAAAAAAGGACAGAGAAAGTCTGCCTCTTTCTTTTTTGCGACACACATCTGTCCTGTTAACATCTGTCCTGGGGAGGGAAGTACAATTAGCATGTGGTCTGTAGACGGCAAAGAGGAAGCGCCAAATGCAGAGTTTGCCACAAATAACCAAAAACCGATGAAGAGGGAAGATGTTTGAACATTTCGAGTCTACAAAGGATGTGAGTCAAAGTAACATTTCTGTGCCTTTCTGCTGCTTGTACCCGACTGACTGAGACTTCATGTAGGAGGCATGTGGCGATGAATGTAATGCACTTTGACTCAGACCTGTCGCACACTCCACTCTTTCCTCTACTATCAAACAGCAGCAGCAGACCACAGTCGCAGCATTAGTCACCCAGAATAATTTCCCCCTAAATCAAAGCAAGTTCTGAGCTGCTTTTTGACATTTTTGACCCAAATGAGTAAAGGTTGAGCTCGGCGACTAAAACTTGGAGTCAAACAAGGACATGATATAAATGCACCCAAAAATAGATCTGACCATGAAATACTAACACTACAGAGATATCATTTTCACTATTTAAAGTACCGTTTCAAACAATTATATCTGATTTAAATACATCAAAATTAAACTCAGCTAGCTTAGTTTAGGATGTTGAACACATTCCTGGATATATTTTGGGTGTCTGTAGTCATTTTCCTTTTCACACTGTTTAAGGATGGACTTTTACTTCAACACAAGTCATCAGCTGTGAGTAACCACACATATTCCTTATGGTCATGTAAAGCTATGAAGAAAAGCTTAAGTAAATATCTAATAATGTCTCTGTCTATGTTTTATGTTGCGTCAAAGTAATAAAAGAATAATTTACAATGGATTTATGTTTGTTTGTTTGTTTGTTTCTTTTAAGTAACAGGTTAAAAATATGACTTGGCAACAGGTGCATCACCTTTGCTGAGAACAACAGCGAGGAAGCGACAGCCAACAATGATCTCTTCCTCCGCAGGGACAACAAGGGACGTGACCAAACAACAAGACGTACAGCGCTGAACAATAAGACACGCCGCGGGTGTGTAGGACTCCAGATGTTCGGGGCTTACAATGGACACGGTGACACACTACATGCAAGATTATGTGCAGTCACAACACAAAATAGTGTGCATGTGATAAAACGGCATGAGACAACGGGACACTTCGGGAAGTCCCTATCGTCCCCCGTCCCCTCTGGACGTGTGTGTGTGTTTTTGGCTACCCCACATATGCCTCATCTCAGCCACATTGTGCGTGTGTGTTTTCCCCTACATTCACTCTGCGGGGCGGATGCTGAACGACAGTCAGAGAGCCGAGCTTGTGACAGGAAGGTCAGCAGCAGTTTGAAAATCCTTCGACCGGCGGGGGAAATCCAAACTCCGAATGACACACGGTCCAAAACTACGCCGACAAGTCCTCAACATGCTCCACAATGAGGGAGATGTTCTTCTTCACCGGTCAGATAATATTCAACAAATTATCACACAGTGTATTTGAATACTTATGTGACCTACATGCAGCTCATAGGGCCTGTGTGCCAGGCTGATATCAATATCGACAGCTGAGGCTTATCTATAGATATCTGATGGCAACGTATCAGCCAATACCACATTTTAATATACAAGAATGAACAAACATTTTTGGAAAATGCTGCCTATGAAAGATATGTACGCAATTTTGTATTTGCATCACTGCCAAGATACACTGAGATTATATCAGCCTGCCATCCTCTTATTCGTGCTGTCACGGCAAACACCGGCTCTGTAGGTGTTAGAAGAAGTACTCAAATGAGTTTCTTCAGGAAATGAAGCCGTACCATGACGGAAAAATACCCCGGCACCACTCGATTAATATTAACAATAAATGCCACTTGATAGTCTCTTTGCCTCTCTCAGTTATCTGGTGAAAATCCCTGCGTTTTTGTTTATAATATCGCAGTGTCAGCTCTTTTTCAACATCCTGCAGCCCTAATTAAAAGGAGTGTAAGCAGAAAAATGACCTCTGACATTAATATACTAAGCACACTTCACGTACACTTCTTTGGTTACAAACACATCATACGTTTAAGTTTAAATCTTAATCTGCAGAGTAATTGTAACTGATAAATTCATGTAGTGGAGTAAAAGTCGAGTATTTCCCTCCCAGCTGTTGTCAAGTCTAAGTTTTAAATTCAGTGGACATACTCACTGTACTGTAAAACTCACACGTCTATCATTCACAGCATGAAACTAAAAGACATGTGCGTCACTCTAATGGTGTAATTATAATATTTGCATGATGGGCCCGATATAACTGCAGCCACATGGCCTACATGCAGCTGCACCGTCAGATATTCAACACTCATTGCAATTCATCAGTCGCATGTCAGAATCATGTAACCAAACAACTCCAAGAACTGAAATGACAAGAGATTTAAAGGTGAACTTAAATGTATTTGTAACCCACACTCACACACACACACACACACACACACACACGGTTTCAGAAGTCAACATGTGCACATGTGCATGCACGCCCTCCCAACACGATACAATTAACTGCCGAAAAAGGACAGGAAGTGTGTGGGATTGTTATTACCCAGGATTCTCTCTGCTTCCTTCTTCGGCGTCCAGGTGTGTCTTAGTGTAATGTACATTATGTGTATGTGCATCTGTTTGTGTTGTTTTAGCGATTCCCTCGGCGCGCTGAGGAACATCTGTTGCTGTGCAGACACACATGCACACTGTGAGTGTTCGGTCCAGACGAACACGGGACTGCACAGCGCACGTCAACAGGGTGTGACATTAACCCCTGCGGCAATATGGTCCATAGTGTGTGTGTGTTTGTGTGTGTGTGTGTGTGTGTGTGTGTGTGTGTGACTGAAACAGCTGCTCCATATAAGGCAACAGACCGTTATCAGCCATTGTTACGCTGAGTGGAAATTATGCAAAAAGGATCCTGGCAGAGAGACTTCCTCACCGCTGTCCTGCCTGCTCAACACAGCACCAGTCATATTAATAACTAACTTTAATACTATAGCACAAGGGTGTGGCCTTTACTGCCCATACGTTAACTGTCACTTTTTAAAGATTGGCCTTGTAAAGACGACGCAGCCCCTTCCTTTGTAAATGTAAAAAAAGGCCGTTATAGTTGTCCTAAACATGTAAATCTTAATAATTGCGTAGGAACTTGAAATGAGTGTTGTCCACCTTCAAGGCCTTGGACCATGTTTCTGTTTAAGTGGCAATTTAGCACATTAGTCAGTGCATTAAAACAATAATACATAGCTGGCCATGTGAATCAGCTTCTTTTTTTTTTTCTTTTTTAAATGCAGATAAGCTCCTGTACAAAAAGAAGAATCAATTCATCCTCCCATGACAAACGCTTTTGTTCGTTTTTCTGTATTTTTTAGAGCCGTTCTCGTGCCGTTCGGGACGTCATGAAGCCATTTTTTTGTTCTTCCTGTCATTCGGCTTTGAAGGTGATGCCTTCAAAGCCGTCATTGTGTTCATCCGTCTCTGCATTTACATCGCATTTTCATTCTGCACATTACTGCCGTAGTATTATTCTTAGACACCGCTAATGCATATGGCAGAAAAAGTGACCACAGAATTTGAATCTTTGCTTGAACTCGTTTTGGTCACTGAAAGTATCTTACACAGATCTGTCGCTTAAAACACATTATTTACTGCGAAAAGTGTGAATTTGACGACAGAATGCTCTTTGATTGACTTATGTCACTCAAAACAATACCTGTAAATGTTGTTATCACTGTATAATATTATTACAACACCTCTGTGTGTGTTTGCATGTTCAGTCTACCGATGGGTACATTAATCCACAACCGTCACAGTTTAACTGAACCACTCAACCATGTTCCCACTGGCCGCAGACAGACCTCAATGACACATGCAGGAGAAGTGTGTGTGTGTGTGTGTGTGTGTGTGGTTGTCTGCCTGTTTGTGTTTTAACAGAGTGAAAGTATGTTTTGTGTATCACAGCGTGTTTGTTCTCCGTAATGTGTGTGAAAAGCAGAGAGAAGGAAAACAGAGGGAAGCTGTGTGGCTGTGTTTATGTGTCCTGT
>CAEMYA010000306.1:202011-255442 GCA_903131615.1 Diplodus sargus | reverse complement strand
GGATATTAGACAACTCTCCCCGGTTGCCATCTGGAAATTTAGCGTACGAGCTTAGTTTCATTCTGATTATACTGTCCTGACAGGAGGACAAGGGAAGTTTTTATGGGTCTCGTGATCACTTCCTCTCCTGCACAGTTTACATCAATAATAAATAATGTGAATAGTGTGTGTGTGTGTGTGTGTGTGTGTGTGTGTGTGTGTGTGTGTGTGTGTGTGTGCAAGATAATAAATGTATGGAAATGTGAAGATATGTTTTGTTTTTGTTTGTTTTTTTAAATATCTGTGTCCTTAGTTGCACCTGTGAGTTTATACACAACAAATGCATGTACTTTATTCTCTTATTGTTGCCTCGATGGTATTGACTATGCATGTGTTTCTGTTGCTGTTTGTCTAGTGGGGGGACCCACTCCAAGGCTGTGCTGGTGGCAGCCGATGGAAAGATCCTGGCAGAGACGGAGGGACCGTGCTCCAACCACTGGGTGAGCAGTGTGGGGGTATTTTTGGTAAAACAGGTGGAGAGATGCAGGAAACAAAGTAAGAATTATAGGGAGGAAAGAATGGATCAATATTGGGAGTTATTGTAAGTCTTTGATTTATTTCCTCTCATAATCAAAACTATAAAAGCTGAAGGCGAAAAAGACTTTGTGTGCGCGTCTGTTTGTGTGTACAGTTGGTCGGGGTGGACAAATGTATCGAAGTCATCAACGACATGGTCCAGAGAGCCAAGACGGAGGCAGGGCTGGATCCCAACACGCCTTTATGCTCACTGGTCCGTTAAACTTTCAAAGTTTGTCAAATGCCTACACACTATTTTTTGACTTCCTGATGAACAAATTAGTGAAACATTTAAGTGTGTGTGTGTGTGTGTGTGTGTGTACACAGGGCATGTCTCTGAGTGGAGGGGAGCAGAAGGACGCCATCGACAAACTGATCGCTCAGATGAAGGAACGGTTCCCCGCTCTCAGCCAGCACTACTTCATAACCACTGATGCTGTCGGCGCAATCGCGACAGCCAGCGATCGTGGTGACTGTTCTCTTTCTTTTTCTATTGTTTCGTTGTGCTGCAGAATGCCATAGATATTTTAAACTATATACATTTTCAGAAGATATAAATATGCACATCAGGTGTCAATTAATGCCATAGCTGAAATTGTCCTATCTACAAAAACAGTTGGAAGATTCTCAGCTACAGTCACGGTGTAAATCGTTACCATAAAACAGGGCGGGGTGTGATACTTTACCCCCTTTAAGTGTGGTTGTATAAATCCTATCATCCATAGCGTGTCTTTCCAAACTTTATGGTTTAACAAGTTCAACACACTCATCTTTAGTATCATATACAGCTGACTGGCTCTGTTTTCTCTGTAGGCGGTGTAGTGTTGATATCAGGGACCGGCTCTAACTGCAAATTGCTCAATCCCGACGGCTCGCAGATCGGCTGCGGAGGCTGGGGTCACATGATGGGCGACGAGGGAGGAGGTAACCATGGCGATACGATTGTGAATTGTTTGAAAGCTTTATTGACCGGATCAGGCTCTTTACACAGACGTCTGTCCGTCCCTCAGCGTTCTGGATCTCCCATTTGGCGGTGAAGACGGTGTTTGACGCCAGAGACAACCTGGTGGCTCCTCCTCACGACATCGCGCTTGTCAGAAAAGCCATGGAGGAATACTTCCAGGTCAGACGCCGATGAGAGAACACGTTCGTCGTTTTAGGGGAATCAAATTTCTCTCTGAAAAATATGTCCAATTCATCCCAGGTGTCCGATCTGATGGGCATGCTGCCGCACCTCTACAGGAACTTCCAGAAGTCCCACTTTGCCGGTTTCTGCAAGAAGCTTGCTGAAGGTAGGCGGTGCGTCACTCCCTGCTTGGTTCTGTTTAGAAAAATAAAATAAAAAGATTAACGTGGAAGTGAAAAGTGTTTGTGTGTATGTGTTTAAGTTGCAGAGACGGGGGACGCTCTCTGCAAGTACTTGTTCACCCAGGCTGGGAGAGTCCTGGCTAAACACGTAGAAGCAGTTTTACCCACAGCACAGGAGGTAACATACACACACATATACTGTTATTTTGCTCTAAACATTCACTGCAGGAATTTCATGTTATGTCTTCGTCCGTCTGTTGTGGCAGCCTCTCTTGAGTGGCGACCTCGGCCTGCCCATCCTGTGCGAGGGCTCGGTGTGGAGGAGCTGGGAGCTTCTGAAGTCAGGTCAGCGTCCCTCAGATCAACAAAACGACGCCCTCAACTGAAGTTGACACTGAAAGAAAATGAGGCGAAGCACCCAAAAGTTCCACTAAATCTCTGTTTGCTCTCTTTTTGTTTTTTCTGTGTTTCAGGGTTCACTGAGGTCCTGGATGAAGTGGCATCATCTGACAAGTTCAAGGGCCGTTTCCGTGGCTACAGCCTCATGACTTTGCAGCAGTCTTCGGCCCTCGGCGGCGCGAGTCTGGGGGCTAAGAGTATGGGTGCCAGCATCGCCATGGATTACACGGCCAACGTCAAAATCTTCTACCAGCACACCTTTAACAGCAGCCGATGAGAGTTCAGCTGCCTTAGATCTCAACCAATCAGCTAAAGGGAACATGTATTTGCCTGAATATGATTATTAGCATTTTTCGCTAACAGTACCTCATGATTATGTAATAATGATTTGATGTAACTACAAGATACCAACACAGTGCTTCAACATATTCCAAATCTTGTTTTTACAGATGCATGGAGGCTCTTCTGACTTCTGACTCTGACTGAAATTGATATCATGTTTATGTCATTGCAGATCTTTGCACCTTTATAACACTTGTTTACATTTCACATTTGTAATAAAAAAATAACCACACTTGACAGGAAAATCATGCAGAGTCGCAAATCATCTCTTGATCCCCAGGATGCAGATGCTGCTGTTACAACCACCGTTCAACATGTGACAGACATGCGCATTGTGTGAACGTCATTCTCGTGGATCCACATGTTACTTGGTGCATCTAGAAAACTACCTTTAAGTCACAACATAATTACCTACCTAGCTACAACGACTCAAACATATTGCCAAGAGCAGATGACTCAGAATGTTGTTAAAGTCGTTGGATGTTCTGAAGATCCTACGTCATCGCGCTTTGTGTGCGAAATCCGCACAACCACAGAGGTTTCGGTTTTTATTGCGCAACTGTGCCGTGTGCATAAAATGTAACCGCTTTGCGCAGTTGTGGCTTGACAATGTGCAGAATGACTCCATCCATTACAGACTCCTGGGTATTCTACAGACCACTCTACCACGGCTCTATAGTCACCAGAGTAGCCTATAGGAGAGGCCTTTTGTCTTTAGTATTTGTTACATCCGGCTGGCGTTCACATCATGATAGAAATATAACTTTCTGACTGTGTGGTCACACAAAATGTGGAATAAAAATGGAAAGATGAGCAGAACATGAGAAAAGGAGGTTTTTGCAGGATTTCAGAAGGTTAACGTTGGTGTGACTTCACTAATCACAGGCACCGTGCAGACTCGGGGAGAAAACAGCTTGTCAGTTTCAGCGCCAACACCACAAACTAATATATATAAGGTATCATTTTATATCTTACACATATGAAAACTGGGTTTACTGCATTAATGTGTAAATGGCTTCCTCGTTTGCTGTAGAGTTAAATGCAGAAGAAGTAGCCACGTCTGTGTGTGCTGCCATAGTCAACAAGCCAACAGAACAAAACAACCGCGACGTGAGAGATGTGGCACTAAAGAGCCGGGTGATGAGCTAATTCTTAGCGGGTTCGACCCAGTAAGTGCAGATGTCTGAGGCTTTTTCAGCTGGCTGTTTGCTTACAAAGGTGGGATTTTAGTGCATTGACAACAGAACTGTAGCCTAGTCATATTTGAGGGACTATTGCTGCACACTGGGCTACTGAAATATTTCCATTTCTTGCAACTTTACTTTACACAGGCCCTGTGTGGAAACTTCCAGAAACATGTCAACATACGTTTTTATACATATGTTGCTCGGGCTCACACTGCAGTCCTGTTTCATGCTGTGTAAACTACTTGGTTCTTTTGTTTCCAATTCCAATCACACAGTCTGTTGTTCAAATACATAGTGTTACACCCGTTGCACTCTACTGTAAAATTGTGCCATAAGGCCAATATTTGCTCATTAGGCTTGCTCAAATGTATACATGTAAATCATACAATGCACACAGTGTAGATTTCTTTGTCATTTAAATGATGTGACAAAAAGCAGCCGGGCCGTGGCATCAGAAGTGAGGATGCATTCGAGTGTGGCTCCACAACGCAAGGGAGAGAGATGTGGGGAGGATCCAAAGGAGCGATCAAGAGGCAGCAAGTCACATTTTGGCAACGGACAGACTGATGCTGACACGCAGTGCAAGTTTCTCACACACAAATAGACATGCACCAAGGACACCTGTTTACTTCAAGTCAGAAAAAACTTGCTAAGGTTAAGAACGTATGTGCATCATGTGCATTGTTTCACCACAAAAAAATAACAATTGGTTAACATTCACCTGCCCTCAACACCAGGGCTAGACTCAGGAGGTCTTACCCAGCTTCAGCCAGCAGGAGTCGTCCTTTCACCACAATTGAGTGACTTCACCTCCCATCCTGCTCTCCAAATGCCTCCCAGGCTGGTCTGCAGGCCTAAAAAGAAAAAACAAACAAATCATGTAATTAAATGTGTTGAGACAATATTCATGTTGGTAATATTATTATTTTTTTTTGTTCTATAGGCCTGTCACCACACAGCTACACCCACGCACAACCTGATTGAACTCTATTGTACTATGGGGAGTGTGGGTTGTGCGGCCTTATGCAGGCCTCTGTGCCGGTGCACTGGACCCACACCAGTTCCACCCAGAACCACACTACAAGCACCCTCTTAATGGTTGTGCATGCTTTCAGCTCAAGAGAATGAATTGATGTCTGCACCTGGTTTGCCTCCCAATCGTCATCACCACCTGCCGGGCCACAAGAAGTACCAATTGGTAGAGGGGGAGACTCAGGGGGGACCATAACCCACCCAGGCGACCCCCGGCATCATATCAACCCTGTGTATATGACTAACCATTTCTTTTGTTCTCTTTTCCTCTCCCTCCAATAGATGGAGTTGTCTCTCTTCTCATCTATCCACATTCCATTTATCCCTTTATCTAGGACTCAGAACACCACTGGCTCGTCACATTTGGCGCCACCTGCTGGACAAGTCAGAATAAATATAAAAATAAATAACTGCATAATATATTAGCAATCAAAATAAGTGTGCTACGTGAAATCAGTTTAGTATTATTATTTTTTTAATCATCGTAACGTTCACTAATATCATCAAGTCAGCATGAAATAACACTGTTGTTGTGTAAATCAAACTGACAGTAGTGTAAATTATTGATGTTCCCTAAATCATATATATTATGTATATATTTGAGTCTATTTTTATTACTTACCTTTTTTATTATATTGTTAATTTTGTACTATTTTTATTGTTTATTGTAATATTACTGACCTTTGGAGTGAAATTTGGACTGTGATGACACAAGGAGTTAGTTATTAAATGACAACTAAAGGAAACATTTACTGTGCATAAAGAGTATACGAGCATTATTTTCACTGTAAAGTTAGCAATGTGCTAACGCTGCCTTCACCGGTCAACCCACTCCGTCTAACTGTACTGTTCAAACTGCGTTCATGACAGAGTACAGTCCAGTGTCCACTTTTTATTGTTTTATTTTTATACAACACTTGACTTGAATGCCTCATGAAATATGCCAAGTTTTGCTAATTTACTTTGAATTGAGGTCAAATTAAGCAGTTTTTCACAGGTGTTTACAAAGAAAAGGGTCACGAGGACGGTTGTTTGTGCTCGGGCTAATTAGATTCCCAATTGACAGGTGCGTCAGTCAAAATGGCGGCCTCTCAGAAGGTAAACACCACTGAGCAGCCGTCAAGTCGACACATTTTCACCAGCTGAGTTCACAATTACTCTTGAAAAATGAAGATATGTTACCAAAGTCTGTGTGGGTGAGTTTAAATGTGAAAGATACAAGCTACATTTAAAATGAAGCGTCGTGGAAAGACTTCACATCACTGCGTCACGTGTTTGTTTCAGTGTGGTGTTGCTCCTCGCCTCGTCTCTGTGTGTTACCAGTCCATCACCAGCAGGTAAGGTCATGTGTTCAGTGTGCTAAAGTAGGAGCATGAAGACAGAAACAGTATGTCTGTCTCATAACATTACCCAGTAATGAGTGGGGCCAGTAAACTCCAGGAGGTCCAGAGGAGGAGTGTATATTACCTCGGCCTTGCTAATAAAGTGTTTCTCTTATAATATTGTGTATTACGTCTCATGTACAGACTTTTATGTGCCAGGACTATTATTAAATATTTTCCCACTGGGGAAATATTGTGCTGTTAAGCGAGCTCCTGTTTGAAATGATATACAGGATGCGTTGGAATGTGGAAATAAATATACCAGATACTGTTTGCTGCTGTTATTTTATTGTCTCCCTTTACATTCAACAATAAGTTCCTCAGAACATTCCCTTTTCTGTTACATGTAGAACAAGATGGCAAAGGCTTATTATCAAAAACGGCTGCACATCATGACAAATGTAGCAAGAATCACACATCACATAATCAAATTTATGCTCTGAGCAATTATTTGCGTCCCACTGTTTTGCATTTCATCAAACCATTGTAGTCACAGATGTAAAACCATGAACATTTTTGTATTCTTGACATGATTTTCATGTAACAAGACTATAAATCGTGCTCATCTGACTCATCTAACCACATTTTAATGCATCTCTTTATAAATGAGTTGTCAATTCACACCATTCTCAATTTTCTCAGGAATGTTTCACACTAAATGTGTTGAGCGTCACTTCTGGCTCTCCATCAAATCCAGCTTCCTCGGCCTGATGTTCAGTTTTGCCTTTGACGGTATGTGTCTTTGTCCTCGATGAGACGATGTCCACCGGCTCCGCTCGGGTGCTCTCCCAGACAAACTTATTGGTGATATTGTGCTGTTGAACCACCAGACCAGTATGGATTCCGCTTTCTGTCCAATCAGGAGGCCTCATTCTGCGGCTACACCGTCCTAATCAGTGACGTTGGAGAGGTGGTGTTTCGTGCCTCCTTCCTTGCCTGTCACGTCCACAGCGAGGTAGTTTGTTTCCTACATTGTTTTTGTTTTGCCATGTTGCAGGATTGCATTCTTAACAACCTACGTTTGTTTCACAGAGAGGCACAGACTATCAGCTGCGTCTCTGGTTTGTGAACCTGCAGGCGGATGGGAAGGTGGCGACCTATCCCCTCCACCTCCACTGCTCACTCCAGGGTCAGTGGAGCGCCCGAGAGATCGTCTGTGAGGAAAACTACATGGAGGCGAGTTATTCACCTGCACTGTTATGTCATCACACCCACAACTTTTCCGCTCTGTTTTTTCCTTTGAGAACACATGCGCAGCAAAGTTCAGACCTTCACTGCGAGGCTATCCAAATTAAAGCTACTTTTCTGGACACGTTTTGGGTCTAGAAGAAGATTTGAGTGATTTAATGAAGGTATATCAAACCGTGTCTCTTCTTCTCTAGGTGTCCATCCGGCAGTCGCTCCTGCCCGGCACATCCGAAACAGAGAAAAAGGTCAGTAAATGGTTCGAGCCAGGACATAAAAATTGCTAATAGTTGCTTCTACCTGAATTATGTTCTGCTGTGAGGCTTCTTAAATGACACACTCATCAGTGCGCAATCAGTTGATTCATCACTTCTGTGACACTGCCCAGGGAGCCGACGAGGCCGACATCGCTGTGATGTTCTCCACAGCGGAACAGCCAGCGGAGCAAGCGAGGGTCCTGTCCCTGACCGAGGCTGCTGCTCTGGGCTACCACATCTCCCAGCGCGGCTCACACCTCGTCTTCCGCTGCCCCTACTCCTCCCCTCTTTCACAGTCTGTTAAGGTACACTCAGACGGTGTTGTTTACTCGAGATTACTGGGCCGACATCATTTGGTTATTAAGTGGATGCTGTGTGTGGGTGTGAATGTGTTTTCCCAGGAGAGAGGAGTGGATTTAGAGATTGTCAGAGCTACCGTCCTGTACAGACACCAAAGCAACTTCCTGGCTGTTGACACCACTGTTGCCTGTGCTCAGAGTTAGTATCAGTATGACGCCGTTTGACAAACGTGAAAACACCAAAGTGAAATGTCTCTCTTTCTTCCCTCTTCTCACCCCCAGATGAGGCAACAGCAGATGGGCCCGACCTGCTGTGGACTGCCCCTTATGTTCTGTCTCCATTAGTCCACGGTCAGTTCGGAGACAGAGGCATGAGGATGGGAGTGAATGGATGGACTCTGAGTGAGTCTGAAAAGGCCGAGAGAGGATTCAAGATCGGCCTGCAGGAGGGAAGAGTGGAGCTCAGGATTCCTTTCGGAGCCCATGGCGGACACGTTAAGGTACAGAAATAAGCAGTAGTGCGTTAAAAATACAGGCAGAAAGAAACAAATCAATTTGACATCTGCAAAAATAGCAGTTTGCTATGTATTTGAGTTACCAGTGTTTTCACCTCTCAGTGTGTTGACTGTGATTCCTCCAGAGTGGTGTTCTGAGAGGACAGTACAGTCGGTCCATGTCGGTGGATCTGTTCTTCATGAGGCAGTGGGAGGACGAGCGCTGGCCTCTCACACAGCACCGCTCCTTCAGGATCCTCCAGACTCCTTTCATCCCACAAGTCCCAGTCTTCACCCACAGTAAGGCTTTCCAAGCCCATACCCACTAATGTCTTTATTTTAGTAAAGAATAGAAGATGTGCAGAGGGATGGGGGGATTGTTTGGCATCCTTAAACAGAAAGAGCTAAGATGTGTTTAAATATTGACTTTGAATTTAACACTACATTATTTTATCATAATAATGTAAGGATATTTTGTACCAGGGGTCAAATTATTAAGATTCGCAGTTGATGGTTTTGTTTTACACATTTGGGGAGTTTTGTCTTGTGTGAAACATGATGGTGGATGATATTTCATTGCAGTAAACGCAGAAAGATGTTGAACTCGAGACTTTCCGGTGTGTTGATCATCATCATCGGCCTCTTTGTCTCTCTCCACAGAAGCAGTCTCATCTAAGGGATTGTTTTCCTTCACTGTAGGCTCTTTTGCAGCTGACGTTTCCCTCCAGAAGGTGACAGTAGATGGTGGCGGAGAGCTTCTAACCTGGACCTGGAGTCACCAAACACAGAGCGACGCAGACCTGAGCGTGTCGAGGCTCTCCCACTCCAACGGGAGCCACTCTTATCAGCTTCGTTTCCCGTTGTCACACCCAAAAATAATCCCAGAGGTGAGAGTGACTGAGCAGTTTTGTCATGTGCACAAATTAAAAAATATGTGAAACAACCTGCTGTCTAATCCCAGTTTGTAGGTGGTGGCTATAAGATGTACAGCCTCTCTGTCAGCTTCACTCTCAACATCGTACCGAGTGGAGAGGTGTTTTATCATACAGTCACTATAGAGCACAGTGTTGAATATGCAGGTGAGAGGTCTGAGTTTATTACTATATATTCACTGATGGTTTGCATGTTTAACTACATGTTAAACTCTTCTCTTAAAACCTAAATATCAGCCTCACGAGCATGATTTCCTGTACAGCTCCAAGTTCCCCCAAACTGGAGGGGAAGTGCACCGACAGCAGCCTGCTGGTGCTGCTGCACCACGGGGCCCAGGCGGAGCTGCAGTGGGAGCTCTTCCTCGCAGGCCGAAAGCTGGACTGGGACCTGGTGGAGATGGGCGGGTTCCTGGTGACGGCAGAGGACGACTACTTGTCTGTGGAGATCCCCTCCTACAGCCCTGGGATGCACTATGAGGTCATCAATCATACTGTTTTTACCAGATCCTGCTGAATTGAACTTAATTTGTTTTTGTTGTCCAATTACTCAGCTGACAGCTAATCTCCATCTTAATGAATCTGACACCATCTGTGAGTGAAATTCATTAAATGGGCTGTGAAAGTAAAGGAAGGATTAGAAACACTCGTCAGGCTTAAACCAATCTTAATTGAAAGAGGATTTGAACACATCATAGATACTTGATTAATTAAATGAGACCCAGTTTCTTCTTCTCTCGTGCAGGAGCTGACATTGCAGGGTCTTGTCTCTGGAGTTAAAGTGTCTGTTGTGGACGCAGTGTCTCTGAAAGTTCAGGACACTCTTGTCCATAAATGCACCTTTCCAGCACGAGAATTATTTGGTACGACCTCAAACTAAATCATTAAAAGTTAAAATGTTTGTCTTCTTTTTTAATAACGCCCGCAGTGTTGCTCTGACAGTGTGTTTGCCAGAAGGAAGGATGGTGGCAGTGGTCGACACCACCCACACCATCCCGCCCACACACCCCAACCGAACCACCTTATTGGACCACAGCTGTGTTCCCATGGAGACGGACAGTGCCAGAGCTCTGTTCAGCTTCAGCCTGGACTCCTGTGGGACGACTGTCACTGTGAGATACTTTTAATTATTTTAAAGTTGCACCAAATATAATGCTCTCAGGCTTATTTTCTGATCTCCTCATGTTCCTCAGACTGAGGGGAGCTTCCTTGTTTATGAAAACCAGATCAGTTACCGTCAAGAGTTGCTGCCTGTTGATGATCCTCTCATACACAGAGACTCCCCGTTCAGGTGAGACACCTGCACGCCGAATACAGTCTGTTTTTAAACCAGATGACGGTGTGGATTAAAGTCTCGTCTGTTCTAGGCTGACAGTTCAGTGTCGTTACCCAGCAAATGATACGAGAACTTTTGCAATCCATCATCCCTTGAACTCCTCTGTGGACCTTACAGCCATGTCAGCCAGACGCAGAGAGGCTGCAAACACAGGTGTGTGTTTAAAACCATGACTTCAGTTCATGTTAAACACTTCCATTCCACCCATATTTTCAAATATACCAAAACGAGCTCATTTTTATGAAAAAACCCGCATTATCTTTTGGAAGTGTCAAACGCTACAGAAGCAGAGCGGTGAGTCTTTGAAGTCAGTAGAAATTGAAGATTTTTCTTCAACTACTACAAAGTCTGTGGCTATATCTGTACTGGTAAAAGACAGAATGAGGTTGTAAGCACACTATCAGTGAGCATCTGCCTCATGATTTGATGATGATAACACAATGTGTGACTATTCTACATAGTTTTTTCTTTCATGAAATAAACGAAAATGGTAACGCAATGACCCACAAATGACCACAATTCATATTCCAATGTGCATAACAAATGAAAATATCCTTTTAACTTCAGGTTGAGCAGATGTATTGAAACTTTAAATATGCAAATCTGTGATTTGTTGTTTTCCACTCTAATCAGGTCAAAGAAAACAGAGCGTGACAATGGAGTGATGGGAAAAAACAACATCTAGGTAGTGCTGCTTTGAAACCTTAAACAGTATTCAACATATAATCATTGTCTGTATTTTATTTGACCTTACATAACTAAGTATTATCTCTACTCTCAGACTCTAATCATATCCTGACATTTCAGTATTACAACTGTTGTATGTTGTCTGTATATATTTGTCCATTATGTCTGTCAGTGTTCATGTTTTTTTCTGTCTTTTATTACACTACATTTACACCAATAAAACAAAACCAACTATGCCATATTAGCAGTCTGCATTAATTGTCTGTTATTGTAATGACTTAATCAATTCTGTGAGTTTGCTATATATAATGGTTGAGTTTTGCTGGGTTGTGTTTATCTGTTTATAACTGATAATTGCTTTTTATTTATTCTTCTATGAGCACAATTTGAGTGTTTTCTTGTAATTGTACTCCCTTTCTTTCCTAACCTGAAACCTTTTCCATGTATATCCACTAGCATTGTCAAGATCCCTGGTATTAAACATGTTGCCTCAGTTTGGACAAGACTTACTGTAAAACTTAAATGGAAAGGAAACATTGTTAATGTAATTTGCTGGACCCGTGCCTGTCCTGCTCTGAAGTCAAGCATCTGACCAATGACAGAGTCTGCTGCTGGACGTGCCGCTCTTCACCCACAGCTACGAGTACAAGGTGAGAGGGGGAATGACTTGTTGGCGGCAACTGTTGAGTTGAAGGTGGACGTCACTGAAGCCGCTTGTGTTTTACAGGATGTTACTCTGAAGGGGTTCTTTGGCACTTTTGAGATCCTTGTGCGGGATCGTGAAACATCAGAGGTCCAGAGCTCCACCAGGGCTCTTTTATTTTCCACTCAACAGCTGTGGATCCAAAGTCAAGGTACTGCTGCTTACTAATGTTTAATGGTATACAGTTCCCTTCATTCCATACATGCTTATGTCGTTCCTCCAGCTCGGCAAGGAATATGTGACCTATGAAAACGAGTTCAGCCAGAAGCTGCGCGCCCTGAAAAATCCTTCATTCTCCAGCAATGACATTGACAGGTACATCTTCAACTTTTTGGTTTACACCTCCTTAACTTGACTGAGACATTATCCCTCATCCTAGTAACGGTGCAGTGTACAGTCCATATATGGTTGGACTGTATCGCCTCTTCTCAGCATACAGGCTTGAGTCTGACAAGTTAGTTGCTTGAAATGCAATTTTTAATCAAATTATTCTCTCCACAGGAGCTAGATGATCACAAGCTACAATGAATCCATATTCATGATTGAGCACAATGTATTGAATAAAAAGCTCAAACTCCTAAGTGCTCTTTTCATTGAGACTTTAGCAAACACAACATGGACATGAGGACAAATCTGTGTAAGATAAAGTAGTTCATACAAAGCTCAGCAGGCTAACATGTCTTCCTGGTGTGAGCCTCAAATGGGAAACAGCATGGAGAGCCAATTTCAGTGAAAAGTTATGTCAGCACTTTTGACTGAACGGGTTGAAGGATAGCAAACCTCTAGTCTTGGGGATGGTCCACCTGCTCAGACCTGCCAAAATGGCCTTTATGGACCGTCAAGATAGGTACTGAACTGTAGCGGCAACTGAAAGTCAGTTGTCTAGTGTAGATGAGTTGGTCAAAACACCAATTGACACTTTTCTAGAAGTTCTGTTATTGCTCACAAGAGTCACATCAGCAGCACATGTTGACTAAGAGGCATACAGTTTATAGTTGTAAAAATCCAATACACTTGTGGGTCACAAGGTTACATCTGGACCACCCCCTTATCTTCATAGATGAAGTTTAAACTTCCACATAAATCCCATAGTTTCATCTAGCAACTATTCTCAACACATGAGAACATTACAAAAATACTCTCCAGGATCAACTCCTTGGAAAAGTCTGTCTTAGGTTTTCCAGCCCTCTCATGCTCTGAAATCATAACTGCCACATGATAAACCATGAGGCCCATAGACAATGTTTTCACTCCGACACATGTCAAGTTTCATACATTGAAAATTTCCCCTTACAGCAGTGACTGAATTTTGCCGCTTTGTTCAGGTGTCAAAGTCACATGGAATTTAATTTTACAGAGATGTGTCTCAATGAACCCAACGATGGGACTGCTTCTGTAGTTTGTTCAGCTAGGGCCTAAAGAGTCCCAAATCTTGATTTAGTCTTTTAAGAGTCCATTTGTGGTGTCGGGACGAGTGCATCAGCAAAGTCCACGTGTAATAAGTTCTGCTACCTTAGACATCTAAATTGCAGGCAACTCTATTCAACCTTAGCTACACTGATGTGGTGCTGCCATCCCATTCTCTTCAGTCATCAGTTACTCGAGATGTATAGTATTAAAGTCTCATAGTCATTTTGTATTTTAAACACCAATTTATTGGGATTTACAGTTAAAATGTCAAAACATGCCACCATTTACTTTGATTTGTGACAATTGTTTTTCTCCTGGGAAGAGAATAAAAGACACAATTTAGGAACAGAATTTCACATTTTTTGAACTGGTTCTAAAATTAAAGTGCAAACCTTTTTTCTGAAGCTTCCTTAGAAAGCTGGATACTTTGACGTACTGAGCAGGAGGGCGGTAACCGGGTCTTTTGCTGCGATGGGTAACAGGCACTGGTGTTTGAAGTGCAATAGTGGGCTTGACAGTGGGAGTCTGCAGACCTAGGAGTACAAGACCAAACATAATCAGCGCGTGACATTGAGTGATGTGGTTTATGCAATTGAACCACCTACCTTCAGTGGAGAGGGCGGAATGCACGATGCGTCCGACACCAGCTGTGTCAGACTCAAATCTGTATGCTGAGAAGAGGCGATACAGTCCAGCCAGAGGATATGTGCACTGCACGGTCACTCTGAGAGGAGGGATAAGAATGTCTTAGTCAAGTTAAGGAGGTGTATATAACCAAAAAGTTGAAGATTTACCTGTCAATGTCATTGCTGGGGAATGAAGGATTTTTCAGGGCACGCAGCTTCCGGCTGAGGAAAATCTCGTTTTCGTAGGTCACATATTCCTTGCCGAGCTGGAGGAACGACATAAGCGTTTGTGGGGAATGAAGGGAACTGTATACCATTTAACATTAGTAAGCAGCAGTACCTTGACTGTAGATCCACAGCTGTTGAGTGGAAAAGAGAAGAGAGCCCTGGTGGCGTCGGCTTCTTTGGGTCCACAGTATTTGTCAACGAGGTTTGTTCTAGCAGGAACTCCTCCACTCGGGATGGCCAGAGAAAAGTCAGCAACCACAGTCATCTTCCCATCAGTCGAACACACTACGGAGACATGGGTTTTAGCACGTGTCACCCATTTAAGACCCTACCTGCTCATTTTAAAGACAGCTCTTACTAATGAGTTCAGAAGAAGAGAATGGACAAGTCTTGACAATGGAGCTCTGGACCTCTGATGTTTCACGATCCCGCACAAGGATCTCAAAAGTGCCAAAGAACCCCTTCAGAGTAAACTCCTGTAAAACACAAGCAGCTTCAGTGACATCCACCTTCAAGTCAACAGCTGCTGCCAACAAGTCATTTCCCCTCTCACCTTGTACTCGTAGCCATGGGTGAAGAGCGGCACGTCCAGCAGCAGACTCTGGCTGTCGTTGGTCATGATGTAGCCGTGCTGTGCGGCCAGCTCTGACGTCAGCGGGTCCGAGCCGATCTGGATCTCCCACAGGTCGTCAAAAGGCCGGTGGTCCAGCTTGAAGCTGATCCCAGACTCCGAGCAGACGGCAGCAAAGGCTGGAGGAGCTGTCAGATACAAGACAGTGGGTTGATCCTTTTCATGTGCAACTAAGATTGGCCAAGTTGAAAAGGTTACTTACAGACATCCATTAATGCCATGACTGACACCAGGTGGGAAAACTGCTCGTTTTCAGGTAGAACGGTCAGTGTGTAGTTGATGTCCAGCATGTGTTGCATTGCTGAGTCTTCTTTGGAGAACTAGTAGACAAAAATATTCTTACTGAGCGTCAGCACAACATCCGAAGATACCAGTGGACAGGATTCCCAACCTTTACCTGTTTTATGACAGCAGGGTCGTCGAACGGTACAGTCACAGTGTAGCCATGAGTGTTGTTGGGATGAACAACTTGCTTGGCACAGTGGTTGGTGCCATTTGTAAGAGCAAGTGAACATTCGTGTTCATTCAAATGAACAGCAGCCAGCTCGACATCTCCAGGAACATCTCCAAGGTAGACGGTGAACATGTGCTCCTCGAGAACGGTTCCTGAAACAAAAAAAGCTGTTCAGATTACGTTTCCATCAGCTTGACAAACGAAGGGTCATTCAGACTTACGGTTTTCAGTGAAAACGGGGCATGGCAGCAGAGGAGTGGTCAAAATCCTGTGGAAGCGAAGTCTGGTGTCAACATCATCTTCATCCACTGAGATTTGCTCCAAGTAGAGTCTGAATATGTAAAACTCGTAGAGGTCGCCAGACACCGCGCTCTGCAAAACGATACAGTAAGTTGAATACACCAAGCTAAACATTTGTTACATTGCTTCTGTAACAATTCTGACCTTTCTGTATCCTCCTTCAGCATTATAGGGGATGCTGATCTGGACCGTGCTGTTGTACTGCTCCACCATGTAGCCCCTCTCCTCTGCAACCGGCTGCTCCACCAATTCACCATTGGCGCCAATGTTGAGCCGTGTCTCATGTAGACTAGACATCAGCGGGTGAAGCACCTCGGGAGTCTCCCACGTCATATAGCCTCTTTCGTCATATGATCCTTCATCTGTGGAGACGACATTACAGCTTCACTTGGCAATGCCATGTGAGAAACTACAGCAAATTAGAGATTGTAATACTGACGCATGGAGCAGGCGGCCACCAGGTCGACCATGAGGACGGCCCAGCTTTGTCTGGAGAACAGAGTTGCATGGACCACCTCTACTGGAACACCATTCACCTGGAGACGGACTCAGAATCAAAACCTGCCTTTGACCAAGCTTTTTCAAAAATACTAAAACTACAATATAAACAAGTTTCAGTGGTTTACCATAGTGCTGGCTGAGTCAGGTTGTCCATACGGTGTGCGAAACACAAGCCTTCCATCTGTCAAGTCAAACGCGTAGCCCTGCTCACGAGCGTCAGAGAGCGCCATGGGCTTCAGCTCCTGCTCCGCCTTCTGGAAGATCACCTGCCAGTCTGAGACGGCTGAGAAATAGGCCTGAAAGAGAGTCAAGTACATCAACTTGTAAACAGCGGTCCTGTATAAAAGGTGACACATTTCCCAGAAAGCAGTGTCAAACATACAGTTTGGACCACAGCATCCCAGTCGTCTTTCCTCGTCCCAGTTGGGCAGGAAATATCGCTCCTTACAGACACCTATAGAGAAAACAGAATGAGTGGGTACCTGAAGTAGTCACATAAAATCTTGCAATGAGAGCAATCTTACTTCCATGTAGTTGGCCTCACAGGTGACTTCTCTGGCAGACCATGGAAGAGAGGGAGAACAGGTGTTGTTCACAGGATAGGTGGCCGCCTTCCCTTCGTGTGTCGCGATCAGGTTGAAGTTGAATGCAAACACTTTGTCATCCTGAAGAAACCCATAAAGTTGTCAGAATTTGAATTCCAGTGGGCTGTAGAGATCTAATCATATCGTTTTGTACACACTTGATTGTCAGTATGACAGCTGAAGTAAGAGGCTCGTAGCTCCACCAAGCCCGTTTGAGGCATAGCACTGACACTGTAACCACACGTTGCTGCATATTCCTCAGTGATGGGAAACACGCCCGTCTCATCTGGAAGACAACTGAGCTTTAGCCTGCTGCAGAGGTTTACTAGCATTCTTTATTTAAATACATCAGCTTACCAACAGCCTCAAAGTAAGGGTCCTCCCCAGTAAAGGAAAGATCAATGGCTATCATGAAGAATCGATCATGACACTCCATGTGAAGCACTCCTGAATGATAAAACAAGTTCAGCTCTTTAATGCGCAAATGACTACAGGCATGTGTTTAAGCAGATCCACTTATTCTTACCATTGGGAATAAGGTCACACTTCACAGTTGACTGCACAGACAGGAGCAAGGCCACACTGCAAGACAATGGAATACAAAGATCGCAAACAAGTGTACCGATGTGATAAAACATGTAAATAACCAACAAAGTGTCTTACCCAAGACAAAACCCAAAATCCATAGCCACTGATGTGTTGGCAGTGTCTAAAGCTAGCCTAGCTGCTAGCAAACTACACCTGCTAACCAACACAAGCTAATGTGAGATACTTGCTTGTTGTATTTCCTGGCCAAACAGGCACCATGTGGTCCTGCCGCTCCTACAGCAGCTTTTATACATCCATTTCTTTACTGACTAACCGCAGGCCCTCAGCCGTTACAGCCACACGTGTAGCTCGTTAGCAATCAAAGTGGATCAGTTGCAGCTGATGAGGTTAGAGCTGCCCTCCTTCTAGCCTCATGATGAGTGAAGGAAATGACTTATAAAAGCTTGAGTGGCTGACCCTGCCACATGTTGCCAGTTTGGCCAGGATATCCCAAGCAAGTGGTTCACTTTAGTCTGTGTTGGTTAGCGGGTGTAGTTTGCTGGCAGCCAGGCTGGTTTTAGACACTGTTAACACATCAACTGCTATGGCTTTTGGGTTTTGCCTTGGGTAAGTTGTTTGAGTGGAAATTTCCAGAAGTTCAATTTATTATTAAGTTTCAAAATATTATTCTTTCTGTCATTGCTTTGTCTTGCAGTGCTGCCTTACTTTTGTCAATATGGTCAACTGCAGAATGCGCAGATATTCCCAATGGTAACTAAAAAGGTGGTTTTTATTGACTTGGTAGTTAATACAACGCCCACATTTTAACATTAACTTGTCTGGTCATGCAGGAGTTTATCACATGGAGTGTCATGATCGATACTTCATGATAGCTGTTGATCTCTCCTTCACTGGGGAGGAAGTTTACTTTGAGGCTGCTGGTAAGAACAGCTTCCTCATGCTTTTGGGACATCAAGAACTTGACTGTTAAAATGTTTAATGGTTTATTTTTTCATAGATTGTATGTAGTACTAAATTCAGCTATGGAACTCATCTCTCTTCCAGATGGGTCAGGCGTGTACCACATCACTGAGCAATATGCAGCAAAGTGTGGCTACACCGTCAGTGTTCTCCCTCTGCAGGGCCATGTGGAGCTCCGGGCCTCTTACTTTAGCTGTCACACTGGCAACAAAGTACAAACAAAAGACGTGAAACAGCGCTTGATTTATTTATCATGAATATCTACATGATTTTAAGCTTGGTCTTACAACTCTGACATCCTGGTGTATTTTTGTTATATTAGGATGATCAAGTGTTTACATTCAACTTCAACCTGATTGCGCCAAATGAAGGAAAGAATATCACCTACACCTTTAACGAGACCTGTTCTCCCTCCCTCCCCTGGTCCCCGAGAGAGGTTACCTGTGAGGCAAACTACATGGAAGTAAGCTACATCTTGTCTATTTTACATATGATGTGGTAGTTTCCAGTGTTAAGTGTTTTTGTTTTCAAGGTGTCTGTGAGGAGTGAAGTCAACTGTCCATCTGGGACAATGAAAGATGACTGGAATGCCCTCAAACCGGTTTGTGTTTTCATGTAACCGTTGCATTAATATAACATTAGTTTGTGCAGTGAACTTTTTAAGACTTTAAAACCTCTTTCCAGGCACACAGCTCCACCACTTCAGACTGGCAGGTGATGTTTCAGAGAGGGGAGGAGCAGCTGCCGCCCATGAACCTCTCTGAGGCTCGTAAGCAGAGCTATGTGTTCGACTTGACGGATGGGAGGCTTGTGTTTCGAACGCCGTATGGACAACCTGACTCCGTCAGCACTGAGGTAAACCACTAACGCATGCAATGTCATTCTAACAGCAGGTTTTGACTCTGAGTCTGTCTCCAGGTGAATGGCGTTCCAGTAGAGGTGGTCCACGCAACTCTGTTCTCCAGGCAAAGCTGGGCTGTCCTCATGGTCGACCTGGTGGCTGCCTGCTCCATGCGTCAGTATTACAATCTCCTCTTTGCTGTCGTTAACCTCTCATGTAACAATTTGCACTTTACAGTCCGGTATCTCTTCAACAGATGCTGGATCATTTGACAGTGGCTACATGGCGTGGGAGACTCCAGAGGAGCTGTACCCCAGTCATGATGGCACAAAGCTCCGTGTTGGACTGAATGGCGACCTGGTGGAGCAGCCAGTTGCTGAGGAGAGGGGCTACATGGTGGAGAGGCACAACAGCACGGTCCAGATCGGCATCCCTTATAATGCTGAAGGAGGATACAGGAAGGTCAGAACTAGGGCACAAACTTAACAGATTGTACAAACCTGAACATGCTTGGTTAATTAGTCACTAAGATTTGGCAATGATGGCACTGGACTGCAACTCATTTCCAACAAATATGTTCATGATTCTGAATTGTATGTCTTTAACGTTTGTCCTGTTGTAGAGCTTTATGACTGACGAGCTCTACGAGTTTTACGTCTTTCACCTCTACCTGGAACAAATCCTGAGGGATGAGGATCAGGTCGAGACCAGACTCCGCTGTCACAGGATGCTGAACACGCCCCTGCTGCCGCGTCCCGTTCTCACTGAAAACCAGACCGTTCTTGAGGAGCACATGTTCACCGTCTACCTCGGAGATGTCCCCGCAGACGTCACGTTGGCTGCTGTTCATTTGAATGGACAAGAATTTACAATGCCCTTCACGAATGCCAGCAGCTACACCATCACACAAGTTGATCTTAACGACACTCACGGCTACACGCTGAAGGTGCCTTTTGACGACCCTGTGGTCATACAGCAGGTAAAGATCCGTAAAAGTAGGCTCGAGTCTTATCAGGTTTTGATCCTTGTGTTTCGTGCTCAGTCATTGTTTTGTCCCCAGTTCTCTAAAGAAGATGCAGTTCTCCAGTA
This sequence comes from Diplodus sargus, assembly GCA_903131615.1. Classification (NCBI taxonomy): domain Eukaryota; kingdom Metazoa; phylum Chordata; class Actinopteri; order Spariformes; family Sparidae; genus Diplodus; species Diplodus sargus. The sequence continues at coordinate 235,174 of CAEMYA010000306.1, read as the reverse complement.
TAGACTGGACATCAACTACACACTGACTGTTTTGCCTGAGAATGTGCCTTTTTACCACATGGGATCTGTTGTAGCAGTGTTCACAGATGTCTGTAAGTCAACATTTTTAAAGGGATTAAAACCTCTTTAGCAGAGAACAGAAACAAACTGTCTTGTATCTGACAGCTCCTCCAGCCTTTGCCGCCGTCTGCTCGGAGTCTGGGATCAGCTTCAAGCTGGACCACCGGCCTTTTGACGACCTGTGGGAGATCCAGATCGGCTCGGACCCGCTGACGTCAGAGCTGGCCGCCCAGCACGGCTACATCATGACCAACGACAGCCAGAGTCTGCTGCTGGATGTCCCGCTCTTCACCCATGGCTACGAGTACAAGGTGAGAGGGGAAGTGACTTGTTGGCGGCAGCTGTTGAGTTGAAGGTGGATGTCACTGAAGCTGCTTGTGTTTTACAGGATGTTACTCTGAAGGGGTTCTCTGGCACTTTTGAGATCCTTGTGCGGGATCGTGAAACATCAGAGGTCCAGAGCTCCGCTGTCAAGACTTGTCCATTCTCTTCTACTGAACTCATTAGTAAGAGCTGTCTTTAAAATAAGCAGGTAGGGTCTTAAATAGGTGACACATGTGCTAACACCCATGTCTCCATAGTGTGTTCGACTGATGGGAGGATGACTGTGGTTGCTGACTTTTCTCTGGCCATCCCGAGTGGAGGCGTTGCTGCGAGAACAAACCTTGTTGACAGATACTGTGGACCCAAAGAGTCTGACGGCACCAGGGCTCTCTTCTCTTTTCCTCTCAACAGCTGTGGATCCACAGTCAAGGTACTGCTGCTTGCTGGCTTGAATCCTTCCTGTACTTGTCTGCACATTAATGACTAATCTGAACGTTGCACAACTTTATCTCCAGCTTGGCAGGGAAAATGTGACCTATCAAAATGAGATTTTCTACACAAAGAAGACCCAAAACTCCAAAAAGGCAGTTTCAGATAAAACTACGAGGTATTTATCAAACTACAGTATTTGGCTCTTCTGCAGCTACGTTATCTCCTAATGCAGTATTTCATCAAGTCGTCTTGTCTTGCAGGGTGATTATTCAGTGTACATATCCTGTGGCTGGTCTCTATCGCCTCTTCTCGGTGTACAAGTTTGAGTCCGACACCGTTGGGCACGGCAGCATCATCCAAACGACGCAGCCCACAGCAGGTACGCTAGTTTGTTCACTTCCTGAACGTGACCACTTCTTACCCATTTTGGATCTGAGCGTTTCCGCTGTCCTCACTGTAGTTCTGCAGAGTTCCACTGTCAGGCCCACTGCAGCCCTGAAAACCACACCTGCTGCCCAGAGACGAAGGGCACCGGTTGCATACCTGCCAGCAGTCCACCCACCTGCTCGCTACATCAAAGTTTCTCGGGGTGAATTTCTTTTTAGTGGCATGAGAAAAGGTAAAGACTTGGAACACTTTAAAATGTCTTTAAGTGAGATCTTACACTTGTTAATGGCGACTCGTTTTTGTCTCTTCACAGGAGCACAAGGATCCATGCAAACCAAAGTAGATGCTGCCCAAATCTGAAGGAGGCATCTTTATTTTTTAAATGGAAAAATTGGAATGTAATAAAGCGGTTTCTTAAAACTATTTGTCTAAGTGTGCTGATAAGACACAAAGATTTGTTTAAAAAGTGCCTAGTGTGTAAGGGTGAAAAGGGTGTTTGCTTTAAGATTTTGCATAGGAGGCCATTTAAACGTACAATTTCATATTAACACCTGCTGTATTTCACTGGGGAAATGTAATTTAACATTATCTGGTAGCTGTAGTTAATTACCCTGCAAGTGTTATAATTTTAAACGTATGCTCACTTATGAGTATTTTGCTGTTTACACCTGGCTCCACCTCTACCAGTTGCTCTTAAGGAAAATTCAAGAACACAACTAAAGGGGCAATCTTGACCAAGAAAGTGTTTTTGGATGTACCCTCAAATTGTATTTTCTGTCTTTTTCCAAGTGGCAGCTCCTTTCATTGGTAACTGGTTATACTGGTTTGCACCCTTGTGGATGAATGCAGACAGTGGTGACAATTTGACTTGTTACTGAGCCAATCTAGCATTTAGATTACATCTGCTGCTTCTACTCCACTATATTTCAGGAGGAAACGAATGTGACTGCATTGACAACTTAATTGACAAGCACTTTAAGTCATTTTACATGGTTCCAGGTTCTCTTAACTTGAGGATTTGCAGTTTCTTTAAATCTAATCTGTTTGGAATATAGGTTTTACAAGAAACAGCAATGTGAAGGTGTCACTTTAGGCACTAGGTTTTTTGTTGTTTTTTTTACTGAAAATACTTGAGTGGCACTTGTCTACAAAACGAACTACAACAATAAAATCCAGCATTTACATACAACATAATCTCATAACCCAATATATGGTCTCCTAGTAGCTGAGTAACGTTACATCCTCCACCAGTGAACGCAGAATGACGGTCTGACATAAACGTGGTTGCTCAGTATTATTGATGTTCTGCATCGCATTAAAAATAGATTTACTCATGTGAAAATCTTTAGCTTCAGTTGAATGAACCACGGGGTCTCCTGAGTCGACCAGCAGGGGGCGCTAGCTGCCGGCAGAGACCTGACAGCCACTGTTTGACTACATCTGTTTGGACACTCACGTGAGGTCACGACCATCGTCAGGTGCAACGTTTTGACTCTTCGAACGAGAAAAGTGACAAGGAAAGTCAACTGGGACCAACAATGAAGAACACCGCCGTGAGTTTCCACCATCACTCTCACCCTTCACTTCTGGCCTGTTTTGAATAGTTAGTTTCCATGTCTCTCCTCGCGCAGAGGTCCAGGCAACCAGCCCTGCCTCCCACCTCCAGCAGGACCCTGCACCACCCCTCCTTCCTGCCTCTGTACCTGGCTGTGGACTGCGCAGACCATCATCTCACAGGCTGTAACAACCAGCCAGGTGAGTCGCATCCACCCGCATGTTGTTGCCACGCTTCATCCAGCTGTGCGACTTCATGACGACACATTTATCTTCTCCTCAGTCCATCCCATCATCCCAGCAGAGATGTTCTACTCTGACCCCACTATGAGCCGCGGGAGGAGGATCCCCAACATGGTGAGCGATCTGAGGGTGAGTAACCCCACATGGATACAGTGAAGCATCAGTCAACAACCGTGGGAGAAATCTCTGGAAGACACAAACACTCTCAAACCTTTTTTTTATTTTTTTTATTTTACCTCCTACCCAAAACGTGACGTTTTAAAAATGCATAAATAAACTCTGAGCAACTTCAGACAAGTCGAGTTCATTTTCAAGACCATGTCAAGTTGAATTTCTTCCCATTTTTCCTCCCAAGTATTCTGTTTTGATCCCTAGTTGTATCTAAAACACCTGCTGGCAAACTGAACCCTTAACTTGACCAATGTGGATAATTGATATTCTGATATCCGTTTGTTAGAAACCAAAGCAGATGAATAAGAAATTAGTACCATCACGTGTATATTTAAAAAAAGAATGGATGTTTAAAGTGTTCTGACAGTTTGATTTCTCAAATCAAAATGACTCCAGATTGTGGGAACAGTTTCTTCCCCACTCTTGTCCTCTGTGGTCTTTGAATGGTGTTCGTGAGGAGGAGGAGGGTAGAGCTTATGGGGGCTCAGACAGAGGAGCATTTAATAAGACTGGCTCAGTCCTGTCAGACAGAGCTAAGACCCCTGAGCAGGGAGCTGGAAGGAAATTGAGACCAAGTGCAAAGGAGGAGCCTAAGTTTTAACTTGTGTTTTAAATGTCATTAGGAGCATTCCTCAGAGAAAAAACTGTTCATGAAAAATGTTTTTCCTGTGAAAGTAAATGTTGCAAACTGGAGATTTTTGAGCTTGTTAAATCATTAAGTAGGTAATTTAGGAATTCAGCTTCACAAGGAAAGAGTTTAAGAAGTTGATCTGTTTTATGAGTCTAAATCAAATGCTGGGGTTGCAGCTGAGTCCTAATGAATTAGACAAGAGCATTTGTGCATCTCTTCCCTGGGGTATAAATTCAGAAACGGAACACTTGTAAAGCTGTTGCAAGCAGTTTACTGATGACAGAATTTATGTACTACAGTTAAATTGAAGAAAGAAAAGCGTTGCTGTCATTTGAAGAAACTAAAGTTCAAGCCAATCCTGATTATGTTATTTTCTGTTCTGTTTATTTTTTAAACCCTCTATTAAAATGTCTTTCTGCCCTCATTTCTTTGCCTCAGTTCTTAGATTGCTTTCAGCTCAACACTTCTCCACCAGTTATGTCCGCCTGCCCGGCCCCACCAGCCAGTCCAGACCCATTCAGATCTGGACCACACCCCACCGTTGATCTGGGCAACCTCTCCTTCACGATCAGTACCCTCCACCCTCCGGTGAAGCTGAGGCGGGCCGTTGTCCAGCTAACCCAGGAGGAGGACCAGGCCATCACTCACCTCCTGAAGCTGCACCACCAAGAGCCTGCTGCTCCACACATGGACCTCCTTCCTCACGCTGAACCTGTGGAGGTCGGCTTTCAAGGTTGGTCGCAACGTGGAAGATGTTGGTCGGATACAGAACGTGAGGCAGCTGAGACACTCTTGAGTGGCTTTAGTCTGGTGGAGGAGGACTCAATCTGGGGTGAAAACTACAGTGAGTCAGCAGGCACAATTCCTGATCGTCTGCAGCAACAAGGATCTGAGACTTTGCCTGACTGTACACAACAAGGCATCAGCTTTAGTCATGTCAGGGAATCTGGAGAACCAGGCTGGGGTGACTTAGGGTTTGCTGAGGGAAGTTACGCTGAGGGATACTTGGCATCATCACTACCCCCAAAGAGTCGATCGAGTGTGTTTGGTGTGAAGAATCGGACACTCTCGGATTCTGAGGGAGCTGCTGTTCACGTCCTCCTGAGCCTCGGAGATGTGACAACCTGAGGGTCTTCTTCTCCCTCGGTGTGTTTTTGAGGGATTTCACTACCTGTTTCATTATGGAAACAACTTGTTTGGAGTTCTTTGCACTGTTTGCTATGAAAGTTTTGTATTTTTATGCAAAGTATTTTCATGTCTACCTTTTAAACATTGTACTTTTTTTTTTAAACTACCAGATCAGTGTTCAATAAAAATAAGCCACCAGCTAAAAAAGGCGCATGTTTTTTTTTATTAAAATCACTACTACTGTTTTGAAGGAGTATTTACAACATACAGTACATTTACAGCGTATCCACAAATATATCCCGTCAAGCCAACAAACTCGTAGACAGCACGATCACTGAAACACCATGATGGCAGTGCAGCTCGGCACACATTCACATGCATTTAACACTCTTGTGCTTTATGATCCTGGCAGCAGTCTTGGTGTGTTCTGTGTTTTTTAAGGGTTATTCAAAAGGCACTTCCTGATTCCATTGTTTTTTTACATGTTTGTCTTGTGATATAAAATACAAGGCTAATTTCATATCTTGTATTCTGGGCCACCTCGGTGACTCATGACAGGTGGTTGTTGCCTGGCAGGACTGATTTGAGGAATTAGACTTGTGTGTTCACGTTGCCGTCGTGACAAGGGAGGCGTTAGCAGAAAACGCCCAGCTGTTCTTCACAGCAGGTCTGACACTCTTACAGTCTGGTTGAGCGACGGGTAGAATGATTGGCATTTCAAACCTGCAGTTTCACAGCAGCGCGTGAGGAAGCGTCACTGCTTGGACTACATGCTCATGTAGAGGAAGAGGCGAGCTGCAGGTGCTGATCTCTGTTGTTGTAGGCAAACATGCACATTCACATAGTTTCTTTCTTTTTCTTTTTGTATAAATAAGGTGATTGTGGGTCTGTGTTTCATGAGCGTCATTCTTCTCCATTTATCTTTCATTTCCTGGTTCTTAGAAACGGACAGTGAGTTCACTTCTGAAGAGTTCGTCCTTTTAAAAAAAAAAAAAATAATTAAATGTAAACATTCCTCGATCCTAATTAACTGTGTTTCCTTTTGAGACCAGGCTCGCAGCCTGCATCACTCTGTAGCGCTCTCTGAGGTTTCGCCGCCTCACGTGCTCGTTGGTGATCTCTATGACGTTGGCTATCGGGAACCAGCCCTTCTGGCCGTCAGACAGCCGGATGCCTTCGTAGCAGCCTGGGAGAGAGAGAAAGAAAGGAGGGGGAGAGGTGGGAGGAGAACAAACAAGGGGAAGATTTTTGTATCGTTCATGCAAGGAAGTCGAGACAAATCAATAAACTGCTAAGGTGCAGGGTCGAGGATGGAGGCAGTCATGAGGATCAGGGTGTATATACAAGCAGAGTCAAAAAAAAGGGGCATGTTAATGATACAAAGTCACGTCAGGACCTTCAACCATTTTGATTGGAAGCTTGTTTATCTAATATTTCAAATCTTCTCAGTCCTAGTCAAAAAACAAAACATTTTCAGACGCTATTTCTGACTTTCCAGGTTGCAAACGTTGTAGTTTTAACTGGCAAAGTGGAGGACGAAAAGCAAAACCATGTAGCATACATGTCAGGGTTAGCTGTAACCATGGTTACAGCTATCTTAGTAACTCTTTGGTCCGTGATTCACTCCGGGCTCTTACCCTCGTTGGTTTTGCGGACGACGTTGATGATCTCGGTGGGCTCCAGCGTGAGCTCGTCTGCCTGCTGGGCGATGTACTGCTCCACACACTGCACCTGAGGACAATCTGAGACACGTACACAAAGGCATAAGAAACTATGGGTATTAAAAACGGACAGTCTTACTGTACTGTCACTGTAGTCCTCACCCCAGTCCTCATAAATGACTTCCTTTTCATCTCCATCTGGGTTGGTGGGGTTGGGGAAAGCTGCCATCCACCTGTGCATGTCCGATCTGTTGAGAGAAACGGCTGTAAGTTGCTCTTGAAGTCTTTAATAACAGTTGGCGAAAGTTGTATTTCCTTACGGTTCATGTCAAACTAAGCCACTCACTGTGAGGGAGCTTTGATCAGCCGCTCCATCATGCGTCCCTGGTGGTTTTCCAGCAGGGTGAGGTTGAAGCAGTGCTCGTAGGGGCCACCGCCGCTCCCGCCTTCATCTAGCCGCTGCACTTGTACCAGAGAGCGGTGGGCGTGGTCGAGAACCACAAAACGCTCCGCACTGCAAAAAAAGAAAAAAAGAACCCAAGCGCATTTTAGTATTTCCTTTCTGCTGTCACAACAATTGCATATTAGAAACTACCCCTTTTTCTCTCGATTCCCTTTTAACACGACTTTCAGCTCCATTTGAGGAAGTTTACAGTCATTCCAGTGTGATGACACACTTGTTTGAGAGTCATGATTGCTTTTGTGGTCAGTGGTCACGTTCCTCATTGTTGAAGAGTCATTCTGACAGCTTCCACTTACACTGGCTTTAAATATATATATACACACTGACTTTATGGACTAAATATGAGGCATGATGCTCAACAGTGAGATGACCACAGATCACTACCATCCCATTACTTATTAAAACCATTAATGTTAACAAGGTTAAAGGTAAACTATAATTTATTCTTTTGAATATAACATGCAGGAAACAACACCCATCCTGAAACAAATACATAATCCTGGGTTATGGAATAACTTACAGGGGACAGAGTTACATATCTATAGTTTTCCAGCAAAGACTTTTGAAGTACTGGTGTAGTTTTTGGCCGCCATGAATCAATCAATCAAAATTTCTTGTCAAAGGACTATTTTGGCCCCCTTTTCTAACAGAGAGAGAAAAGGTATATTAACAGAGTCAATACTGGTGATCTATCTCAGTGTCCTTTCACCTTACATTTGTCCTTTACCGTTTTTAGAGAAAGATGTTTACCATTAAATCAAATCGCCACGTAAGATCATCATTTAACCTAACCAGGCCTGACACAGCTTCATTAGTTTGTGAGTTTACACAACGCTTCTGCACACTCTGGCACTCTGAGCGTCAGGATCCCACAATCTTTCCATCCTTACTGTTGATGACTGACCACTTTTTGTCTGTAACCACTTTTGTCTCTCTGTTTTTAATATTTGGACAGCTTAGAAAAAACTGAATTCTATGTTCTTAACCCTGTTGGCAGGGCGTCCCACCACATGGCATCTTTTGGGCATTTCTCTGTTGTTTACTAGCAGATGGAAGTGTCAAGGAAACACCTTCATGCACCACAAAGTCGATAGAGAGCAATGAATGTTTCCGCTTCCAGTGCAGGCGGACCGCTCTGTTTCTAATGTGGTGGTTTCTAATTAATGTTGAGTTTCAGTTGGTTCTGCCTCACCCTTTCTTGGCAGCGATGATGAGCAGATCGTTGAAGAGGAAGAGGTAGACGGGTGTAAACTTGGCCCTCATGTTGAACAGAGTTCCTCCTTTGGACATTTCCTGAAGCTCTCCCTTCTTCTCCAAATACCGTGTCTGGGAGATGATCGGGATGGCCTGGAGAACACGGAAACATTTACCTCTTTTTGAAAATAAATGCCCAACTAACATGTGGACAAATTGAAATCATGCACAGGTTTATTGTGTGTGTGTGTGTGTGTGTGTGTGTGTGTGTGTGTGTGTGTGTTTACCCTGAGCCTGTCAAACTCCAGTGTTTGCGAGACATGAATCAACTCTTCCATTTGCCTCATTTTTCCCACCTGTGTGTTACACTCCTCAATAATCTGTGTGTGATGAGAGAGGAAAAAAAGAAAACAGATCATTTTTTATAACTCCAACTCCCTTCAAATATCATTACACACAACTGTGTCTCACTGGGAAACACGGTCAAATGTTTCCCCGTTCGCGCAGAGTCTGTCTCAGACGGCTTTTGTCCTCACTGACACGTATGACTCACTGTCACAGTGGAGCTCAATCGATAGGAAATGGGTCGCACAATGGTTGGCGTAAAATTTCCAGAGGCATGTGGAGCCCTCGAGAGTCAAATTAAATGGATCTGTAGTCAGAGGGGAGGCTGAGGAGTGTTTACCTTCGACACAAAAGCCAAAGCCTTGGAGGCCGTCTGCTCCTCTTTCGTCCTCTCCTTTGTTCTCTTCAGGATGTTCTGAAACGACAAACAACTTTCTATTCCTGCAACGGACAAACAGCATCAACAGGAAAACATTTTTTCCATTTAATTGCAAACCAGGTCACGAGGTTGAGGCTGGGTGTGCCCGTCCGTTTGCTTTTTGGGTCAAGAAGCAGTGACGAGTTTGAGCCGCGGAGATAAAGCTGGAACAAGAGCATTCCACAAAGCAACGCGCCGTGATGAACTCAGGCTACTGAATTTCAATGGCTTGTATCATGAGCGGAGAAGGGTCAGTTCAACAGAATGTACTGTGGCGTTCACTTCAGACACCTGAGGAATGAATCTAATGGTTGCAAAGGTTAACCGCATTGTTGTCACGCTCCAGTGGCACAACTCTGACACTGACCTCTATAGCTTTTCTCCTCAAGGGAAAGAAAAACCAAAAGCAAACAGACACATTTCTGCTTCTCCAGTAAAAAAGTGACAGCTGAACACTGACTCAAAAACCCAAACATTAATTATATCCAACTGGGAACAAAACATCTTCTTTATAAATGTATCAATAGTTTAGAGTCTAGTGTTTAGCATCAGACATGCAAATGATTTGTGTGTAATTATAACATTAATTGTTTGATATTTATCAAAATAAGCTTCTTTGTTAAAGGTGCAGTATGTAAGAACTGGCCACATGTCAAATTCATTATTCCAATCAAATAGGAGGCAGGATATAAACAGAGTATCCCCCCCTAACTGTTGTTCCCTGTAGCTGCCATTAGCGAGTTAGCTCAGTTAGCCGTGCAGCTAGCAGTCCTTAGCTGATTCTGCTAAGAAGCAGTGTGGTTTTACAGGCTACCTGCTGTATTTATCGACAAACAGCAGTTGGAAATAGAGCCAAGCTCCTTTCAATTTTTATGCTAAGCTAACCAAATTGCCATCATGCTGGATTCATACTGTATTTATTCTTCCCCGTTCAAAGCAGCAACCTCTCCACAGCAACATTTAACTTGCGCTCCTGTGACCTTTCTCACCTCAATGAGCATTTTGATACGCGTTATTCTCTGGAAGGGCAGCAGCAAGAAAGACATGAAGGGCAGCCGCTGGCACTGAGGAGACTCCTGGAGACGAGTGATCACTGCAGCAAACTGCCCATTGTTCTTCCTGCAGACACATAAATATGTACACTCGAATGAATCTTGTGTCATGCAGCAGTAATGTTTATATATCCTCTCTTCTTTTGTGTTCCTGCAGGAAAAAGCTCAAGCAGTTAGTTTTAAGAAGACGGGCTGCAGGTCCTCACATGAGCAAGGTGAAGGTCTTCTCCTGGTAGATCTGGTTGCGGACGTAGTCGATGTAGGCAGGGAAGTTGTGCTGGGCGTGGTAGTGAATTATGTCGCAGATGTCAGGAAAGACCAGATCCTCAAATATGCGGTCCTCCAGGTCTTTCAAGAACCTGTAGAAAGCAAAAAGGTTTTACAAAAACTGTACAGTTTTCTTTAAAACCATAAAGAACAACTGACAAAGACACAACTATCACCTGACCTCAGTCAGGAAACGACTCATTACATCTTTCCTTTTCTTTCCCCATCTGTCGGTCTCTTTGCACAGAATACCAAGTGACCTCGTCGTACTTCAACTCATAAGTCACGTTCCTATTTCCCCATCCCTTTACATCCCTCCATCCTTCCTCGTGCCGTGTCTCACCTCTCGCTGACCTCCCGGACCCTCAGGATGTTAGAGAAGAGGGTTTTCCTGTCTCTGATGATCATGGTCTCCTCCAGATCGCGGCTGTCCAGGAAGTGTTCGGTTAGAACTCGCAGGGATCGAAGGTAAGAGGCCTCCGATGTCAAAACCTCAAACATACTCTGCCGAGGAGAAGGTGAAGAATGTGACGTGTAAGGACCTCGATAAGAAAGGCGAATGCAGGATTTCTGCAGGTATTGATTAATAAGATTTAAAACCATTATCAAAGCAATTTAAGACCAATTTAGATCTAGATCTAGATTTAGCACAGGCTTTAACAGGCTTCAACAGAGAATGTGCTGCCCTCGAGCCAGATCTCATTGAACTTGCATTGAACTTATAATAAAGGCTAAAATTAAATAGGATGGAGTACAGCGTTAGAAACAGACAGAACTGACAGTTAACAGAAGTGGGGTAGCTCACTAATCCACGGTGACAGAACAAATAATCTATTTTTAATTAATCCATGTAATGATTGTCATTCTTTTGCCCTCTTCTCACAGCTCAATTAAATCAAATAATGACTTGGGTCATTTCCAAAAAAAAGCTTCACTTCCTGTACTTTAAACGTTCCTCCTCGATGTTTGAAAGTTGGAAGAGTGACTGGAAAAGCTTTCATGAACCAAGGACAGAGTCAATCAATATCACATTACAACAGAGAGTGATACAGTCGGGCAGAGCGCGTCTAATTTTTATTAAAACATCACATTATTATTTTAAGATGGAATTTAAAATTTGATACAGCGTCTCCCATTTCACTTCTGCTCCCGTCATTGATTTTTCTCTTTACGTAATCTCTCCTCTGTACATTAGCCTCCGTCCTGTCCTCCCATCAGCCCCTCACCTCCTGGTACTTGCACTGCTCTGGGGTGAGCTGCTCCAGCACTCCGCTGTCCCGCACGGCCGGCAGCTCCTGCCACAGAGTGCTCTGGACCGGTGTGGGCACGGGGCTGCTTCTGAGCGCTCCGTTTCCAGTGCCAGCACTGGTTCCAGTCCCGGAGCGACGGGCCGTCCGGTCCATAGCGAAGTCGACGCTAGTTTTACTAATGTTGCGACAAACGGTCTGGCGTCGGATCTCCTTGGTGATGACGGTGGCGCGGTATGTCTGGTACAGTGGCTCTGAAGGGAATCAAGTCACAAAGGTTCCTAATTGTAAACACCAGTATACATGAAGCAGACACCTCTTCACCAATCAAAACCATGAGCCCCCTGCTTCAAACTGGAACAGTGAGGCACAAATTGGACATTTTACAAATGTATACGATCTGTAACATCAGCCGTATGATATGTGGTTTTGTTGTTGGTTTCTTCGCTTTGTGAATTCAACTGAGAGTTGTTGATTCAACTGATATTTAAGAATTTACGTATTATTATTATTCATATCCATACAGTTAATTTAATTGAAAATTGTAGTCCAGTCATTATTTTTTGAAGGATTTATATGCATGCAGTCCAAGTACAAGGGAGGATGCACTCAAAAACTGTTGTATTGGATCATATTAGGTCGAACAAATGTACCTAATAAACTGGTAACTGGTAAATGATTGTGCCTATTGTGTCTATTTCTAAGCAGATCTGAGTGTGCAGTGTGTTCCCACAGGAAATGAGACAAAGGAAACTACTCAGTCACAGTAAGTGGGCATACATAAAGCGTTTAATTTTTGAGTGTGCTGTTGGAGTACACTAAAGGACGCTGCAGCTGCAGTTTAAATAAATTATGGGTGATGGCAACGCAGATTCAAAATATCTAAAAAAAGGCAAATGTGTCATTTTCTAGGAAAAATATTTTTAAAGTGCGTTACTAAAACAGCATCTAGATTTGTCTTTTTATGTTTTGTTTGCTGTTTGTGTAAGACTTACCATCCTGCAGCCGCGACTCCCAGCTGAACGAAGACTGCCTCTGGAGGGAGCCCGTCCTGACCGGGCGCCTGAAGCAGGAAGGAGGAGAACGGGATCAGCCAGGGTGAAATTAAACCATCCAACAAAAGAGTGAACACAGCTGCTGATCCCTCCATACACAGAACAAACAGTCATGACTTTAAGTTGAGGCTAGTGAACCTATATATTGTTCTTATTGTTAACAAATCCCTTAAAAAGACCAAAACCAACATCGTGCTCATCTGTTTCTGAATCCAATCTGACGTCCACACTCTTTGTTCAGGACAAACACATCAAAAATAATAAGTGTATTATATAATAATAAGTGTATTAAAAAGTGTCACAGTAGAATGAGCTACACAGACGATACTTGTCAATACATGTGAAGCACCTTGGTGTAATCACACATGCCTGCATGTCATATCCCTCTCTCTCGTGTCTCACCCACTAAACGAAAAAATTACCCCAAAAATAAATAAAAAGTGAAACTTATTTAATAGCATCATTACATTGCCGGTTTTGGTTCTTAGAGAACATCATCAGATTAAAACCTTTTTAAAAATGGAAGTTCGAGGAAAAGGGTCGGAGTAACAACTCACGGTTCTTCAGCTGTGTCTTCTTTTTCTCCCTCAAAGCTTAGATTGTCCTCTCCGTCTAAAAAGTCAGGTAGATTGTGTCATCACTTTCGATCACACAGAAAATGAACAACTTGTGCATTATTCGTAGCTCATCTCAGGAGAAACAATAACGTTTGCTCTGTACAAACCTTTTCTCTGTGTTAAGGACTGCAGCGAGGCGCTGCTGAGCCTCCTGGGATCTTTCTGTGGCGGTGGAGGCGGGGGTCTGAGGGGGCTCAGGGTGGATGTTAGGGGCGGAGTGATGGTCCGCTGGGGGCTCAGCCCGCTGGCGGAGGAGCTGCTGGGGGACGAGGGACGCAAGTTGCGCCACTCCTCCAGCGTAGGCTGTGGGAGGGGAATGCTGGCCCGGTGCACCGGGGTGAGGTTGCGGCCGTCCTGCGTCACAGGCATCCTGGGCGGGATGGCAGGTGGGGTGTCGTCTGGGCTTGGCGGGGGTTCGGCGTTACCCTGGAACTCCGATGTCGGGTCTGAGGTGCTGTAGGACAGTTTAGAGCGACGGGCTGGTTTGCGGACTTTGATTAGAGGGATATCCAGTTCCTTACAGGACGGCGGGGTCTTTTTAGGAGTGGGGTCGACCTTTGGAAGTGTGAGCTCATAAATACTTTCTTCTTCTCCTTCTTGGGTGGTTGTGTGGTGGATTTGTGTTAACTGAGCATGTTTTGGGGGGACAGGAGGAGACTGAGAGCAACTGACAGCGAGGGCGAGGACAGAGTGGGGGCCCGGGTCAGAGCGTCTCCTGTGACCCTCCGCGATTAAAACGTCTAGCGATTGGTGGAACTTTTTTTGTTTAAACACTTCACTCTCATCCACCACAGAAGTCCTGTCCACCTCGTCCCACACCACGCTGTACCCTTCTGCCTCTTCATCCTCCTCCTCCCAATCCTCCCCATCGTCCTCCTTCTGCTCCTCATCAGTCTCATCCTCCTCCGCACACACAACAACATCCACGTCCAAAGGCACCCACACTAGCTTCATGCCAGGCCACTGGAGGTGGCACACGCAGCTGCAGTTCGGCTCGCAGCAGGGACTGAGAGGCACGTGTGGACTGTGCTCCTCCTCGGCTTCACCCCCACCGATAAGCTCGACCTCCACCTCTTTTCCATCAGGTGCTGCGCCAAACAGAAGTTTGAAATGTTAATAAGAGAAGAAAACACACAGACGCTGACATCCCAGGTTAAAACAGCTGTTTTCCCCTGCATGTGCATCCCCAGTTACAGCGGCTCGCTTTCATTAATCAGCTGTTTTCTTTTTTTTCTTTTTTTTTTTTTCCATCCGTCAGCAATTCATCGCTATGCAAATACAGCACATCTGCAAGTGGTGTGTTCAAATATTCATGGGACGTTTGGGAGGGTTGCATCAGGAAAACATCCAATATTGACAAAAGGAAATGGGACAGGAGGAGAAAAGAGAAAGGAGAATTAGGATGTGAAGGTTAAGTGGGTCAGCGAGTAAAGATGCGACAGGAAGAGACGAAAACGAAACCTCGGGCTGTGGGAAACTGTTGCGATTACTTAATACAAGAGGCGTCGTCAGCTCGGCGGAACCAATTACTTAACGATATAGCGCTTATTACCACGACCTGGATGACTGACAACCTTCACCAACTTGTTTTAGCGCCGTACCACAGTGCAGCTGTTTCTTGAGGCTGACTTTTAAACCGGTCCAACCTGGCTGAGTGAGAATTCGACCCCGGTGACAAGCGTGAAGAAAAACTATACGGAAATTGTCAATCTTCTCACTGACTGTCTCGTTTGTTTAAGTGGGAGACTGGTTCATAACAAGCTAAAAGTTCCTATTAGTGTGTTTACAGGCTGACAAGGAACCAAAACAAGGAAGTGATATTGTAGTATGCGTAACTGAGGAAGAAACACACAAATCTCTTTCTAATCAGACAGTGACTATAATGTCACTTCTTTGAGTTCCTCTCTTGTCGAGTCAGGACAAAGCCAAACATCGTGACACAGCAAAGCACTCCTGTGCCAGTGAGCTGCAGATCAAAACTGAAACAAATCTCCAAGGTTTTTTCCCGTACTTCAACTTTACTGCTTTATACAATCACCAAGCGACTAGTAAAGAAGATAAGACATTCTCTTTCTCCGACACGCAAGCCGATCATCCGACTGACTGAACCCGTTCGTGTCAAATGTCAAATATTGTAAATTAATGTTTTTTCTGGCAGTTTTATCAGTGAGCTCGACCTCTGATTTGAAACTACAGTCCGGTGAGCTGCACTGCAGGTTGTGTGAGACTGTGAGAGTCTGCATGACAATAAACCTATTATGCCGCCTGATCTTTGTTCTGCTGAATAAAAGATGCAATAAACAACTTTAAAGCCTGATAGTGCTATCAGCCAAAGTCTAAAACATTCCAACTTCATTTTGAAGAAATCATGTGACTGAGCTTCCTGATGTTTCTCGTATCAAGTTGGAAGAGTGACAGGGAATTTCATCATCATCATTCCAGAAGAAATGTGATAAATAATGAACTGTAGAATGAAATACAACAAGGATTATGAAGAAGCAGCAGATCGAGACAAAGACGGAAAGCATTCTGAATTGACTAAGAGCCGAGTAAACTCAGCTGTACCTGATCGGCCTCCTTCCACGCTGATGCTGTCCCCGTCCTCTCCTCGCTCGCTCTCTTTCTGCTTCTTGCTCCTCTTCATAGGCAGCGGAGGCGCCTGCTCTCCCCTCAACTGAAGCTGCAGACTGGCCCGCCCTGGTTTTGGCTTTATCGTGGGCGGCCTTTTGAACCGTTTACCCTCCTTAAATTCCGCGGTACCATTTCTGGGCTTTTCACCGGACTCTTTTGGCTCCTGTATGCTAAACCTGTTCACGATCATCTTGACCTTCCCCTCAGGAAGGCTTGCACTGCTGCCGCCTCTGTCCCCCGGAGGGGAGTTGAGCTGTGGTGACGGTTTTGGAGGGATCTCCGGTCTCAGCTTGGCCTCGGGTTTACCGAGCACAGGTGACGAGGCCCGCGGCGGTGCCTCCTGGACAGACATGGCAGCTGGAGTCTTCTCTAACAGGTGTGCTTCACTCCGAGCCCTGACCAATCAGAGGTCAGGTTTCGAGGGCAAAGGTCAATGTGAGCGTGTCATCATCACCTGATGAGGAAAGAGAAAGGAAAAGCAACTTAAAACCAAAAATGTATCAACATTGATTCAGAGCTAGAATTGACAATCACATTTTGATCGGGTTATTAAACAGAAGAGAGCCAGAGGAGAGTACAAATAATAGCTGCTGGTCAGACTTGAACTGAGGACGTTTGCGATTACAAAGTGAGCCCTAAACCCTAAGTTAGTGGTTGTCATTTGGTGCGGACCCCTGAAAAAACACATGATTCACAATAATTACAGTCATTTTCTGTCGCTGGAATAAGCATTTACGTAAGGCAATAAACATTAGGCTACATAATACAGTATTCCATTTCAGTATAATCCTGAGATCAGACTTTGAGCTCCGTGCTTCAAATCTCTCACTGTAGCGAGGCCTCAGGAATCTGAACTTTGCACTGTAAGGAGCACATTCCCACAAATAAAGAGATAATGTAAAGACAGGTGTGCTTACTGTTCTACAAGGTGACACAGTGAAGGGAGATCCGGCTACAGATCATTGATTTTTCCACTAAAATATTCCCTGACATCACCGTGCACTTTCTTAAATTGTGATTTATTAATGACTCACAGCCGAGAAGCAGGATGTGTTCATTTATGTGCTATACACGTGTCACAAGCCGACATTCGAAAAGTGTCACATGATTTATGACACCGTGCTGCAGATCAATTAATAGTTAACCACTGTTCCAATACAAATGTACATTTATAATCACCCCACCCTGTCCGCTGTTGCCCTGGCAGTTGGAAAAGCCCGCAGCTCTCTGTAACCTTTGACCTTTCAGCACTCTGAAAATGTTGTCTGCAACATTGTCTGAGGTTTTAACACAGATGTCCGCTTTTAAAAATATGACCCAAATGTGCGCCGATGTCGTGTATTCACAGGAAACTCAAAAATCATACAACAAATCTGCAGACGTGACAAATTCAAACAATGAGACACTTCCATATTCAAAGATCTCCAGTGATACAAACGAAGCCGTCGAACGTGGCGCTTGTTTCAGCCAGTGGGAGTCTATAAAAAGAAATATGACGACAATCAAATGAAATTCAATTTCCATTCCGGGCGGCCAAATGGCCACGCTGCAGATACTTCTCCACATCTTTCTTCTTTTTTTTTTTGACGTGTTAGCAACAGCTGATGCAACACCGAACCCAACGAGGGTTAGTCATCATCTGAGTCACGCAGAAAGCAGAGCGCAGAGTTACTGCACTGATTTCTTTTGTGTGCCTCTTTGTTTCACACATCTAGTGTGTAAATGTGTTCATCAGTGTCAGTGAAAGGCTTCTTCAGACTTCATCAACAATTAATGTAGCGGTTCGGTTTTAGGTTAACTGATGTATCATTCAGCCTGTGGGGTATTTTGAATATGACAGATGCACAACAGAGACCGATCAGCAGCTGGCAGTCACATGAACCCCGTGTATCTATAGACAGTATTAGCCGCACTAGCTGCCGTCACTTTGCTCCAGACTGAAATATCTCAACTAATATTTGCTGAATGGCCTGAAAAGGTTTGTTGGTGAGCAAAATTGGAGCCGATACATTTCCTGTGGACGGAAACTGACGGACGTGATCTCTGCCTGATGTTAAAGCTCTTATGAATGAATGAATCAGTTGGTCCTTGTCTATGACTGTTGGTATTATTTTTTAAAAATACTTTATCTTAGTGTACTCTTTGTTGTTTTTATGTATTGCTTTGTTTTGTTAGGGTTACAGACTGCAGCCTTTTATCAATACAGATTATCAGAGGCACTTGATTCTACAAATGAAGGTCAGTGAACTCATCACATGAAGCACTATTATTCTTGGGAAAACAGTTAAGAGCTGCAACAAACAATTATGTTTTTATTATAGATGAATCTGCCACTAATTTGACCTTTTAACTGATTATTTGTTTGGTTTTCAAAATCTCAAAAGATTTTGAAAAACGCTTATCACAAACTGAAAGTGACATCCTCAAATCGCTTATTTTGTCCAACCAGCAGTCCAAAACCCAAACAGTCTCTATTTCCTACTGTTAATGACAAAGAAAAGCAGAAAATCTTCACATTTAAGAAGCTGGAACCAGCAAATGTTTGACATTTCTGCTTCAAAAATGACTGAAACGATTAACTGATCATCAAAATAGCCTGCTGTCTAATGTCTTCTGTGGCAAAACAATGCGACTGAGCTGCATTATGGGAAATGTAGGACCCTGTCCCGGGGTTTTTGCAGCTTGAACCATAGGCAGATATTAACTTGGGATATCTCAACCTCTGCTGCATCGATTTTGAACTTTATCTTTAAAATCTTTTCCATGCAAGTCCCCCAACTTCATGTGAGAACATTACACAAAAGCGACAGCCTCCAATCTTTGTGAACACCCCATTAAAGGAGCAATCCAACTATTAAGTAAAGTCCCACTACTTTCATACAAAGTGGTGTCTGAACAGGGTGACATTTGAAGTGAACCAACAGCAGTGCCTCTTACCAGCAGGTAAACAAACCGTATCACAGATGACAAGCTACTGTTTGCAGCCTTATTGTTTCCACACAGCTCGCTAAAGTCAATAACACACGACGACAACCCCGTTTGTTATTGAGAAAGCGCTCCAGCGAGTCGGACCAGTTTGGATGGCGTGTGCACGCTGCACAGTCAGTCAGCACATAACGAAGACACAGACGGGGTTTCATGTTTCGGTCTGACGAGAAAAAAATGTTTCTGGGCTGACGGATCACACCTTTAAACAAATGAAACATGACAGAGCAGGAATGAACGGCACGGAAACCATTCGAGAGGTCATACGGAAAAAGCCACACACGCTTTAATATTCCGTCACTCCTTTTCTCGTTCTGTTTCTTGATTTACGAGTTGGTTCAAAGACACATTCATAAATCTCAGACATCAGGAGGCATGATGACATCACTACAGCGTTGTGTGTGTGCTGGTGTAATGTGGGTCTTCCCAGGGTTTCGGTTTTGACCCTCTGGTTACGATCATTGTCTGCAGGGTGACATAAAATCCTCAGATATGAGGGTGTGTTCACTCACAAAGCCGACACATTCGGACTGTGCGTTAATGCACTCGGAGAGACGAGACTTGAGGTTACAGTCACTCACTGATTTCCTTTCAGTCGCAACCAGACTTCACTTATCTTTTGTCTCCCTTTGGTCTATTGACCCGGTTAGTTCAATGGCTCCATCCTCCAGACAACTGGACCCTGCACATCACTCTGGGTCAGTGGGCCAGTCATTCATTCCAGTAAGTGTACTTGTCTGGGCAAATCCAATACATATCAGATATGTTCTGATCCTTTAAATCAGAGCAGCTTGAGAACAATCCTTAAGTGCTTAAAGAGGGTGTTCATCAACACAATGCTCTCCCTGAATGTGTGTGTGGTACAGTGGGCCATCTGCTCTGGAGACTAATGGGTCAGTGTGTGAATAAAAACGGGTAGGGGGGCTTTAAGAAGAGCTACCATTGTAGTACATGTGATGTGTGTGGAAGCTCCACGTTGGACAGGAAGATGGGACGGAAAAGGTGTGTCGGAAAAGGGAAAACACGCACAGGCTCACGCACCCTCGGAGAGGTGGGAATGTAGGAAGGAGGAATAAACACACAGAGGTGGTTTGGTGATACACAGATGTGCAGATACACAGATGTAAACATGATGTTTAGGTACGATAAGAGAAAATATCACAAATGAAGCTGCCAATAGTGGTCTAACCTGTTATATGTCATATCAAATGATAACAAAACACAACACTGAAATCAATCAAGACGAATTGAGTGTCAACGGCAGACTATTCATAAAATGTTCAATAACAACGTTTCCCAGTAACCTTATTACCTGGATCTCTAAATCGACAATTACATGCCCTAGTTCTGTACTGCTCCCTACCTTCACGACCAAAATGGGAAAAAATGACAAGATATTCACCTGCATGATATTCTACAGAAACACCACAGGGGTTAACCTAATGTGTGTTCAGTATGACATCGCTAATATAATATTATAAAACCCCTTGCTGTGGGTTTCCATACGGGAACAGGTGCCTAAGGGCTCAACCGTCAGTGTAAACCATACCGCACCTGCTAAACTATCAAAAGTGAAGTAATCTCGTTAAAAGCGTACAAAAACAGAACAGATAACTCACCGGTGGAACTCAGACATGTCTGGCTCTTTCCCCTCAGTTATTCGGCTCTAGTGTTGGCAGTCCAACATAGTTAGCTTTGGCAAGAAAAAAGGGTTTTAGGTTAAGATCGGTCCAGGGCGCAGCAACGTTGATTTACTTGAAACTTAACTCGCCCCGCGGATAAAAACCAAACCGTCGTTGAAAGAAAACTCTCCGGACAAATTCTGCACAATGAAGAAGCGAACCGGTTCAGTTTCTTATTGTTTCTGACAGGCTTGTTGTCTGCGCACCCATCATGCCTCTGTTGTTGTCTCCTTTGTTACCAGTAGCATGTATGAGAGGAGAAGACGGGAGGCAGGAGTGTAACAACCCCCCTGAGGGCGAGACCCGCCAAGTCACACACCGCCATGTTGACAGGTTCCGGTGGGGGATTTCAAAATAAAACCTCAATTTAAACTAGGATTTATAGGTCTGAAATGTTTCTGATAACAGGTATTCTGAGCAATTATCCTCTGGCTAAGGGTGATTCCTACATAAAGACACTTTAAAGTGACAACAAATATGTTTGTTTTTTTATCTTAACCATTAATGATGGGGTTTGATGGTAAAGCTCTGGTTATGTGTTAAAGTGTGATGTACATCATGTCCTGGCAACCTGTTTGGTGAGTTTTAGGATTTGTTGTACATATTTCATCATATCTCTTATATATTTTAGAAGTTCTTCACTTCAAGACTGTGTATTTTCCATATTTCACCTGCCTGAGCTCAATTTCTCGTATAAAGAAATACAAAGTAATGTAAGAATGTTATTACATTTAGAGAAACATGCATGTCAATGTTAACATGGCAAAATGTATTTTTCTGTGCTCAAAATCTCCCATTGCTCCTTCACGGCATAACCATGAAACATGCCATGGAATGAGAGGGCAGAAAGTAGAAATGCACATCAAACCACAATGTTGGATTTTGTTACTACTCTTGCACTTTGTGGCTGTGTTATATTTATTGAATGATGATTTTTGAGAGGTCGTTACACTGAAATAATTGTATATCACTCAAGAATGTGAATGTTTTGTCTCCGTGTTAAATTGGCTAATTGAATGATGGGGATACAGTATCCTACTGGCCCTCAGGTAGTGAGGATAACATTTTGTGGCCCTCTCTATCAGTAAAGTTGCCCATCCCTGGTCTATACAAACATATATTAATCGTAAATAGTATAATAGACATGCATTTATTTACTTATTGTTTCTGGAAAAACGTTTCAGTCTTTACTGTCCCACAAAAAATGGCTAACAGGCTCGCAGCATTTCAAAAACAGACAGACTCTTACAAAAACAAACGAAAAAAACAACTTGAATTTGAAGAAAACTATAAGAAAACAGGAAAAAACTAATTAAAGCGAATATAAACTAATACATAAGCTCAGGAAATACATGTAGTGCTACAGCGTTGATAACAACAGAGGTAAATACAAACAAAGAGATTTATACACATACTTACTCACACATGACAAATTAATTATCGATTAAATCTCCATGTTTTTTCCATGAGATTCACACTTAACCGAAGCTGTTGCAGAATCAAAGACATACAACTTTATAAAAGTTGTGAATCATACATTTCATGCAAAAAAAAACCTTAATGTAAATATCAATCTATTTGCAATTTGTTTTGCACTTACATACAATCAACCATTTAATTTTTTATAATAACGTGTTTGTGCCTACATCATCGCCCAGAAATCTTGTTTTTTGGTGATTTATCTTATTTTGAAGGTCAAAACATCACAGTTCCGTCATTTCCTGGCAGTTTATTGTAAACTTGGTCCTCTAATTTACTACAACCGCAGACACGGTAACAAATCTCCGAAAATAAGCACTTTATGTCTGGTGTGACAATAGTATTACGTTATGTTTTATTTGTTTGTTACTTATAAGGCTCAAAGTTCGTCCTCCGGACTTCCCCTCCCGGATATCATAAAAGGATTATCTTATTTTATAATGTGTATTTGTATTAAACAGTGAACAGTTTCAGTTTCAGCGTGACATAGCGTAATGTTTTTTTATGACCACTGCCTGTAAATGGATATGACACATAATACAGGAGACCTATTCAACCAACTCCTTCTGGTAAGTGACACGGTACCTTACAGGTGCACAGCAGAAGGCGCTGCACACGTCCCGCCCCTCACCTCCGTGTTTCACTTCTGTATCATTCCTCCACCTAGCGCCTCAGTTTGGAACATGCCTTTAAATTGGAGAAACCCTTTTCTTCAGAGATTACAGTTCATATTAGATGTTTTATTGTTTTTACTGCCATACAGGAAGTCAAAAAAATACTTTTGGGCTGTTACATGAAGTTTAAATAGTTTTGCAAAAAAAATACAAAATACAAATAATTAATAAACTAATTTATGTAAAACCTAAAGATACTCAGTTAGTTAAACATTTATACCATTTAATGTGAGATTAAATATATAAGTAGTTGAATTTACTATTTAAAAATGTGTCTTACTGCTTTGAGAACATTATTTAGTAATCCAAAAGTTGAACTTGCTATATCATTGTGTTGACTTACTGTCATACTGACTCACTATATCATCATTCTAACTTTTGAAGTCAACATTTTACTTTGTTTCACTGTGATCTTTACTTAATTGCTCAAAATGTTGAATATCACTTCATTTTTCACGTCACAACTCAACACTGAATGAAACTTTTAATGTTACCACTTATGCTTACCTTACCTATAATATTTTTGTACCAACTATTTCATTGTTTGGAATTTGTTGCCTAATTCCACATTTTTACTTAGTATCAAATAATCTTAATTGCACAGCTTTGCCTCAATATCCCCATAAAATGTATAAACAGAGATTACATGTTTTATTACAGTGTTGAGTGAACCAAAGTTCAACATTTTATCTCATTATTTTCAATTTTTCATCATATTTTTGACCTACTAATTTGTGATTTTGACTTCCTATTCTATTACTTGATATAAAGTTACCTAAAAAGTCCAAACATCTACCTACTATCTCATAATATTATTAGTGGTGAAGTGATAATATATTTTTTCCCCTTTTGTTTATATTTTATTACATGTTGTCCCCTTTCCTGATGAAATATCCCAATATGATGATATTGTAATACCTGCAGGTGACTCCATCAGTAGTATGATGCGCTGACTCCTGTGGAACAGAAAGGCCATTATGAATGAGAAGTAGACCCGGTCGGTTTGATAGACGTAAGACGTTGCGAGGGCTAATAACTTCAGACATTTTTGGAAATTATCGATTAGAATTCAGCACATCACATTTACTATTTATCTGCTTCCACTGCTGACATTAACAGCAGAGAGAGAGTACAATCTCGCAGACCTATTTAACTAGGATGCTCCTGTTGCGCAAAGATACTGCGGCAATTCCTTTATACTCTGTAAGTCGCAGTGCATGCTGGTATCGCTCCGCCGGCAGAGGAAATGCTCCTAGACCAATCACATCTGTGTTTACACCATCACCTGTCAAACATACACCCTCTGCTATATTTTCTCTCTGAAAGGTAGGGATTTCTTCTTTATTTCATGTTCGCTTTCTGCTTAAATGTTAACTGCGTGGATGAAATGAGAGAGCCGGCACGGTAGCGAGAAAGCCGGTTCAAGTGTAAGGAGAAGCAGGCAGGGTTAGCAAGGTTAGCGCCCCCGGAGCTAGCGACATGGAGCTGGTTGTCTATCCGCCTGGCTTGTTTTTTAGCCGATTATCAGAAAGTCCTTGCGCCTAATCATCCCGGCTGAGGTCGGAGCGCAAGGGATGCGGGTTAGCTTAGCCAGCCGGGCTAACAATTGTTTAGAACTCTCAGCATTTGTTCCGTAGCAGGGGTTAACGCGGCTTTTAAGCTAGCAGGACCAGCCATGCAGTGCATCCTCAAGCTAGCGCAGACGCTCAGACAGACAGAGGGAGATGCGATTAGCGGAACCGTTAGCTCGAACGGTGCGCGGATGGATTAATGTCACCGTCTGTATGTGTTATTTATCCGTACAGAGCGCGGATATTAAACCCTGCAGCTGACAAGTAAAACCGTTATAACACGCCATTCCCTGTATTTCTTTTATTTCTCTCTAAATGTGTCGCTTTCCCGCATTTCAGTGTAATTGTTGGCAAACTAACACGCAGGTGGCTCACAGTGGCGATAGTTTGTTATTTTACCCCCTTTTGCAAATGGTGGAGGAAGTATTGCTTTAAGTTATTAAAGCAGAAGTAGCGGCACCACAATGTACAAACAGGATAGATAAAGATCCTGCGTTTACAATCATCCTTCAGTAAAAGTCCTTAAGCGTTCACAGCAAACTATATCTTAACGTTTCCAAAATAAAAGCATGTGGGGGAATGAGCCTAATCTTTTGTAATTACAGTGTAATTGTTTTAATTATTACTGCAGCATTCATATGTATGTAGGTTTTTTCACTGTGTTACTGTAAGGATGCATCATATTTATAATATCTAGTTTTTGCATGCTCTCAAATTTTGCAAAGTAAATATTGTTGTCCAGTAAATGTGGATTGGGATGTAAATGGAGATGAAATGTGTTGAAGTGGAAGTCTAAAGTCACTTGTCAGTTCATTTACAAGTTATCCTACTTGTTTCCTCTGAAGTAGATGGTTAAAATCTTTCACATCCCCTCTCAGCTTGATCCAGCTCTTCTCTGAAGCTGTGGGATGTTTTCACTAGGAGCAATATTTAAACCCAAGATATCCATCTCCATCGATTTTTTCTTTTTTGGCTGTACCGTTTCATCCAATAGAAATATTCCGCGTTTGTTGTATCATTCTATACACATCTGAGACTTTAGCCTGGCGTGTTTGGTGTCTTTGAAATGCTTTGGAGCTCGGCTGGATGTTAAATCAAAGTTGGCTCCGCGGCACGAGTTTGTAATGTTTGAATCCGCCTGCTGTTAGTCTTTTTTATTTCTTTCTTCTTCTCTCCTGTAATCCCAGTGTGAGACTTCCAAACAAGTGAGAGAGAAAAAAAGAAGAGATTCACCCTTGAATTTCTTGTTTGGCCAAATTTGTGAAACTATTAAGGAGGGATGATGGGGCAGAGAGACGTGGAGAGGGGAGGGGAAGAGAAAGGAGGAGAGTGAATCAGATCCAGACAGTATAAGGTGCAGTGCAGTGTGGGTGTCTACAGTATTAACCCGGCCTCCGTGCTGTAGAGCTTTTTGATTTACAGTGTTCACTTTCCACTCTCTTTTTTCTCCTCTGCTGTGCACCCAGGAGCTCAAACACACACTCACACTGAAGCGCCTACGGTAGCAGCTAACTGGACGGACTCTCTGGCAATTGACCTTTTGCAGGTAAGCCTGAGCTTCACTTTGCACAATACAGTCACACAAAGCTACTCCTGCTTCATCAGATCTTTTCGCAGCTTTAACTTAGCGGTGCTGCATGCTGCAGCGTTTCCCACAAGATCTGTAAGACTTGCACTTTTGTTTCAGACATTTCTTTGCTTTTAAAGGGCAGACGTGTTCCTCACATGGCAGCTCCGATATGAATACACACTGGGAGCTCATAAGTGATCCGAGGGGAACGTTTTACAGATCTTAGATAATAACACAAAGTCGCTGTTGTTGCTCAGCCAGAAGCATCGCACAGCGAGGGAAACGGATTTGCATGACTGTTTATGACTGAGAACAACATCAAAGATATCAAGAAAAAAACTGTTGGGTCAAAAAAAAAAAAAAAGCAACGCCTTTTAACAGCTCAGCCATCATTTTTAACACGGCTTTCATCTGAAATCTGAAAAAAAAAACAGGAAAAAAGGAAGAGATCTAAGACCTCTTCCCTCCACCGACTGTTAATTAGAGAACAACTTTACGACGTTCTCGTAAATGTCTGCTTTTGAGCATTCTAATGATTTTTATTTTATTGCCGCACCAGCAGTCGGTCGCCATAAAAACACAATTTTCCCTCTCGATCACTGTCTCTGTGTGTGCTAATGAAACGTGCGCAGTCAGACTTTGATGTCTTTGCGTTTTTATTTGATTTGAAAAGCTGCCGAGGGAAGTCCCCGCCGCTGAATAGATCCTGTGATTCTGTATCGCAAGGAATGTCGGCAGCAGTTGTTTTTAAGTCTCCTCTCGGTGTGTGACTCGTGATAACCCCGTCCCTGAGGCTGCGTGTTTGTCTGCGGCGTGTGAAGTGTTAATTGGAGCATCTCAGGTGTAACGTGCAGCGCTGGTGCAGTGTAGCAATGGCACAGAGGCAGCCTCGGCCTTCTGGGAATCTCGGCTCGCGATCCTGGAGAATACACGCTGTGTAATCGAGGGAGGGGGAAAAGAACAAATACAAGAGATGCAGGCTTTTTGCTGTTTGATCGCCCAGTTAGTTATTTTTTACTATCATGCAGATACAGCCACTAATTTCCTCTTCCGATATGATTCCTCACCCTATCCCCCTTTTCTTCTTTCCCCACCTCTCTGTCTTTAGTGGAATAGCGGAATAAGTCTTGAACCATGAGCTCAGTGGCAGTGTTGACCCCGGAGAGCTTTGCGGAGCATCGCAGCGGCCTCAAGGACCAGGAGATTACAGGTACATCCATCTGTCAACTACATACCTGTTATAACTCCTCGTGAGGAGGGCTTTCAACCTCACTAGCCACTTATTAGCGCAGGAGATCAGGCCAATGTATTTAGATTTTCTCTTACTTGCCGTTGTATTGATTTCTCGCGCTGTATGTGGTTGTACTTTTTCATCTCATCTTCCTCCCTCCATCTTTACCTTCATCCCTGCCTTATTTATCTTTGTCTCTTCGGGGCCCAGGCTGTGTCCCGGAGGATGAGGCCTACATCCCCACCTACCTGGAGGCCTTCCCTCCGCTGCCGGAGAAAGGGGCACCAGGGGAGAAGGCTGGGGAGCCGGTTTCAGCGTGGGGGAGCAAGATCAGGCCCATCAAAGCCTCGGTCATCACCCAGGTCAGTGACCACGTACTTAAACACGAGCAAAGTCATTGTTAACAGTCAGTTTCTGCTTTGCAAAACTGTTTATTGCTCAGCCCTTTAGACATATTTCTCACAGTATTAACATCAGCTGCAGTAGAGCTGGTAAAAATGAGAACACCTGGTATGGTAAAAATAACCAAAAGAAGACACTTCCTCCTCCTCCTCCTCCTCCTCCTCATCTAACCTGTAAGAGTGTCTGTGCGTAGGTGTTCCACGTGCCCCTCGAGGAGCGTCGCTACAAGGACAACAGCCAGTTCGGGGAGGGCGAGGAGGCCAAAGTGTGCTTGGACATCATGCAGCGGACGGGGGCCCACATCGAGCTGTCCCTGGCCAAAGACCAGGGCCTGTCCATCATGGTCACCGGCAAACTGGACTCGGTCATGAAGGCACGCAAGGAAATCGTAGCTCGTCTTCAGACGCAGGTAAACTCACCTACGTCGTTTGTGTTTATAGTTTGTTATGACAGGTTGGCTGGCGTGATGCAGAGTGCATGGCAAGGGTGTTTTCTTAACTAGAGCAATTGAAAATGCTGTCTTTTTAGTCCTATTGACTGTTAGACTGGAAAAAAAAAGTTTTTTGCATAACCTTTATTTTCACTCCGAGACACAGATAAAGGAAAAAAGGACCTCCGTCACAAGTGAGGCGAGTACTATCATGAAAAGTAACATTAGAAACATGACACGACACAATTTAATAATTATTGATGTGTCAGTCAAGACCATTGTTGCAAATCAAAGTTATATTGACAATAATCCAGCAAAAGTTGGTTTTCCAAGTACGCAAAAATAAAATGTACACAATTTGTTGCTTTTACATGACGCTATGATTTAATTTGTTAATTGTAGTCATGAGATTATCACAAAATTTGAAAAGTCAAAAGAGAAATCTTAATAGACTTCCTGCTTAAATAACTGTTAAACAGACAACTTTTTCTCTGCCGAGCATTTCCAGTTGATGTTATGGATGTCTTTTGTTTTCCTTTACAAACAACACATGCAAAAACATGAGTCCATGGATTCATTTAGTTTTTAATGTATAACATGAAAGTGCATAGAAATTAAACGGTGCCCGATGAGAATTATGTGATAATACATTTGTGCAGGTACATCGTGTGCTGGTGTTGAACAATTTGTATTTTTAAGGATTACACATTCCTTTATTTTGGAGCCTGACTAACTCTATTTCTAAGTGACTGAAGTTTTGAAAAGCGAGATTCACAAGAAGTTGTCCTGAATGTGAATCCATTGAAAAGTACCACTGGGTAGCAGATGTTTTGATGAAAAATTACTCAAAGTAGACTGATGAATGAGACCAGATAAGTGTTAATGTGACTGTTACTTTTACTGGTAATTGCTGGCTATTTTTAAAGGATCCAAAGATAGACAGGAAGAGTTAGTTTCAGCTGCAACTTCAACAGCTCTTTCTGTGCAGGCCGGCCGGTTTAGGGCACAAAGTGGAGCTGAAAAATGGCCGTCAGCTCTCTGGGGTGAGCTGGCGGCAAACATGCTGATTTCCACTTGAATTGGTACGCTGAGGTCCACCTGTTTAGCTGAGCTGCAGTTATTGATACAAAACATTCTGTCGTCCCTGCAAGGTCGAAGGCTTTTGTTGTTGTTTACTTACTGAAAACTGTTTCAATGTTACTGTTAAGCTGCATCCAATTACAGTCCTACGGTATTTCTATGGATATGTCTAAACCTTAACTCCTGAGAGAGATCTATATAATGCAAATTGAATCACTTCTGGGGAGAGAATGTGCTCTGCTCCAATAAATTACTGCCATTTTCCACCGTCTAACAATCGAAAATATATCTCACTTTCTCCTTCAAACTTTCTTCCACTCCACCAGGCCTCAGCGACGGTCGCCATCCCCAAGGAGCACCACCGCTTTGTCATCGGTAAGAACGGCGAGAAGCTGCAGGAACTGGAGCTGAAGACTGCCACCAAGATCGCTATTCCACGTCCCGACGACCCCAGCGCCAACATCCGCATCACCGGCACCAAGGAGGGCATCGAGAAGGCTCGCCACGAGATACTCCTGATCTCTGCTGAACAGGTCGGCCATCGACTCAGTTCGTCTTTCACTTTATCGCCTCTGTAACCAGTCGAATCATCTTCAGCTTGTTGTAAAACCGCCGTTCACATATTCTATTGTTTGCCGACTCCCCCTCCTCTCCTACTTGCCAGGACAAGCGAGCGGTGGAGCGTCTCTCCCTGGAGAAGGCCTTCCATCCGTTCATCGCCGGCGCCCACAACCGCCTGGTGCAGGAGCTGAGCCAGGAGACGGGCGCTCGTATCAGCATTCCACCGCCGAGCCTGCCCAAGGACGAGATCGTCATCACCGGGGAGAAGGAGGCCGTCGCTTTGGCGCTGAACCGCATCCGAGCCATCTATGACGACAAGGTGCGTTCGTTGAGGATCTCATATAAACTCATAACTCATCTAACCTACCTGTGTTCCTGATTGAGGTTCAGTCATTTTTGAAATTGTTAAGTAACAGCTGAAGTAGCTGTATCATATTTAATCTAACTGCAGTCTAATGGAGTGTCCTGGAGGACTGATGGCGCATATCGGATGACTGCAGTGTTCACTGTTCGATTCCTGTCGAGGACTTTTGTTTCACCTCTGTCACACCTTTTGTTCGCTGTCTCTATTCTCTACTGTCAAAAAAATTCTGAAGCCATCTGAATCAAAGATGAAATAGTTGATTAATCAATTGCAGTGAAGGCCATTAGTCTTTACCGCTACAACTTACTAAATTACCTTTGACTGTTGCTGTCATGTTTGCTATCCTTCTGTTTTTATGGACTCTCAATAGCTGTTTTATTTGAATCAGCTTGTGTCTTTTTGAATCAACATTTTGAATTGAATTTGATTGAATCAAAGCATTTATACATTTGGAAAGCTCAGAATTGTCATTGTGAGCTAGCGGTGAGCAAACTGATGATTTTAGACCTTAAAGGCTTTCACAATCAACTTTTTAGGTGATTTGCAGAGATCGCAATATTCAGTGTCCTCTTAAACCCTATTCACACAGGACGAGTGTATCAACTGGGTACTTACAGTAATTTGAAATAATTGCAAAGGACGTCTGTGATTTTAATTTGGACATTGAGAATTCCACCGGATATTATTATTATTCCACCGTTTCACCAAACACAGAGGTCATGTGCTAATGTTAATCCTGTGGGAATCAGCATGTTGGCTACTTTGAATACAGTTTTATTTTACATCTGTTGTCTGTTGTCTGTTGTCGGACAGCTGAAAATTATAACATCTGATCTCGGCTTTTAATAGAATGAACAGCAGTCATATATATGTATATATATGGTTGGATCTTTTGA
The DNA here is from genome assembly GCA_903131615.1 of Diplodus sargus. Lineage (NCBI taxonomy): Eukaryota > Metazoa > Chordata > Actinopteri > Spariformes > Sparidae > Diplodus > Diplodus sargus. The sequence continues at coordinate 204,369 of CAEMYA010000306.1, read as the reverse complement.
CGCAAGCTTCACATAGCTTCATTGACTAGCAGATCTGAGCTGTCTGAACAAACCAGTAGGTGAATGCAGCCAACACGATGGCAATGCTGATGGGAATAATTCCTTCTCGTGGCTTCTTCCTTGGCTGAAGTGTTGTAAACAATTCTGCTGACCTCATCCGTGATAAAACTGTTTGGCAGAGTTAGACAAACTGTGCTGGTTTTGAAACGAGTCGGCTTCATTATTGTATCCAACAGTGGTGTTTTTATTCTTCTACCTTCTCCTCAGAAGTTTACAAGACTCTAAATAAAAGATGAATGGATGAAACCTGGAGAGGATGTGTGTGTTTGGGAGTGTGTACCAGATGAGCGCTGGTGATAGGCAGGCCGGAGATAATGTGGAGAGTAAATTGGATTTCACTGGAGGACAACAGGATGAGAATGCTAATGTCATTTAGCGCGAAAACAAATACGTTTTCTCCTTTCGTCTTCCCGCCGCTCAGTCCCCCTTTTCTTTACTCAGGCCATCTTTTCTCCCTCCCGCTTGCCATCTTCATTCCTCTTTCTGTCGCCTGGCATGTTCCCATCCATCCCTCACTGTGCTCTTCAATTTCCCCCATTTCCTCCCGCCTCCCTTCCTCTCACCGCTGCCGTCTTTCCCGCGACGCTTGTTTATCACGTCTGATCCTCTCCCCCGCAGAAGAGGAAGACCACCACCATCTCCGTGGAGGTCAAGAAGTCTCAGCATAAGTACATCATAGGTCCGAAGGGCAACACCCTGCAGGAGATCCTGGAGGCCACGGGGGTGTCGGTGGAGATGCCCCCTCTTGACTCCAGCTCAGAGACCATCATCCTCAGGGGGGAACCCGACAAGCTGGGACCGGCGCTCACGCAGGTGTACGCCAAGGTGAGGAGGAGGAGGAGGAGGGGAAGGAATGATGGAGAGAGTTGCAGTCAGGATACATTTTGGAGTATCGGTCTGAGAGAGGGAGATTTCGGTGAGGTTGTTAATTTTAATTAGATTTGAACTTATGAGCCTTTTGCCCCCCGTGCAGGCAAAGAGTGTGATGGTGGTGGAGGTGACAGCTCCGGCCTGGCTGCATCGCTTCATCATCGGCAAGAAAGGACAGAACATCGGACGGATCACACAGCAGCTACCACGGGTAAGAGGAGAGATGGACGGAAACCAGAGATCACACACAAAATTGTTGTTGTTGTTCTTCTCCTTTCTTCTTCTTGTTCTTCTAATATGACAGAATACTTTGAGTAGGATAAAGGTTGTGATACCTGTAATACTAAGATGGGTTCGTCTTTATGTGTGTGTAGGTTCATATAGAGTTTACAGATGGTGAGGAGCGCATCAGTCTGGAGGGGCCAACAGAGGAGGTGGAGCAGGCTCAGGCCCAGATACAAGAGATCATCAAAGACCTGGTGAGTACTTACACACACACACACACACACACACACACACACGTGCGCACAGCTGATCTGAAAAACAGGTGTGAGAAATGCATAAAAAGAATCTTATCTCCTTATGTTTTAAGCCAAATGCCAGACACACCTGATGGCTGCAGCTGTTCAGACATTAGGGTTTACTGCTTTTCTGTGTTTATATCCTTGTATACTTAATGTCTTTGTGTTTTGAGCTGTTGCTCAGAAAAAAACGGTAATTATGAAGATGTCATCTTGGGCCTTTTTCAATGATTTTCTGACATTTTATAGACTACACTGTGGAGCAAATTATAAAGAAAATCATTTACAGATAAATCGATGAGTATTAACTGCAGGCCTACATAAGATATTTATTACAGTTACAGGTTTAATGTTAATAAATTGTGTTGAAAATGCTCATGCCACAGTCAAAGGCTCTATTAAAGTAAAGACACTTGGAGAAAATAGATCCAGATTTGACTTTCTCCAGGACAAATTCAGTCACAGACCTAAAATCTGCCCCTGTGTTTGCAGCTTGTGAGGATGGACTACACTGAAGTCATCATAGACCAGCGTTTCCACCGACACCTTATCGGGAAGAACGGAGCCAACAGTGAGTATACGTAACAGAAAGTATACGATACGGCTGCTATGAGTGCTTTAGACAACATTATCCACTGATCTTTGTCAGGACTTTCTTAGTGGGAAAGACATTAGTTTTTTTTGAGACCCTACATTAAAGTCGGGCTCCTGAAAAAACCTTGTCACTCTTGTGATAATGTTGTGTGGCATAATTATGTTGCATGTCTGCTGTAAAGATTATATTATGACCCTCCTTTCTCTGCATGTTGAATGATCACATTCATCACAGGCTGACACTAAGTAGAGTCGGCGTTTTTTTAAGTGGGTCTCGACAGACAAATTAGGCACGCACTGAAACCTGAAGACG
>CAEMYA010000306.1:178171-190009 GCA_903131615.1 Diplodus sargus | reverse complement strand
AAGAGGACAGCAACATACAGTACATGTGTAAACATTTTTTTTCTTCCTCCAGTTTTAAAATCCCCCTCCCCCCCTCTAAAGAAGTCACAATCACAAGACACTCTCGGGTTCATTCTCAGATTCAAGTGTCTTTTTTTTCATACTTTTTTGAAAACATTGTCACTCTTTTTCTCTTTTTTTTTGTCTTTTTTTGTCTTTTTTGACCCACATTTCAGTCTCTTCAGGTGACGGTCCGTTAACGTGCAGGTTGGCAGGGGACAGCGCCTCCCGAAATAAAACGCCGATCGGAGCGGAGACGACTGAGTGTTAAAATAAGTGCCGAAAAGTAAAGAGAGGGAGAAAAAAAAAGAAATAGCTGTTCGTGTTTGTGGAAGAATGAGAACAAAGAAATGTGGCAAGAAACAACTAACTGCAGCGAATGAACCAACGCGTCGATGAGAAGTTAGTTTTAAAAATCGCCTACGAGTGTCCGAAACATAAAGTGCAGGCAGTGTCTGTTCTTCTTTGAAACCGCCGTAGCCCCCGGCCGTTAAAAGAGTCCAAGAGCAAACAACCGAAAAAAAAGAAACAAAAACTAATCAATAATGCTGAATTGTCAACAATCCACAGTAGCTGGATTCCAGAGGAGTCTCTCGCTCAAGGCAGGGGTTGGATTTGGTTGTCAGTTTATTAAAAGTACGAGGAGCGCCGCGCGGACCCTCCCCCCACTTCCACCCGAATGCCTCCGCCGGTCGCTCCCTTCACTCCACCCGGATGAGCAGTCCGTAGAGGAGCGTGCCGCCCTGCTCCTTGGTGATCCACTCGATCTCTGAGTTGCTGAAGCGCGGGTCGAGGGGCTCGCTGTGGCCGAGCGTCTGGGGTCCCACTTTGTAGGAGCCGGGACGCACGCACACCTGGAATCCCACCTGAGCCTGGTGGCAGCGGTGCGAGCGGGGGTCCTGAAATCTGCAGGGAGAGAAAGAACTATCAGTGAGTGCTAGGGGTGGGCAAAAATATCGATACGGCAATATATCGCGATCCTTTGCCGCCCAATACAATATCGATTTTTCATCTCCAGATATCAGTATATCGCTGAAGAGCGACTCTGCTGTGCGGCGGGTGTATTTCTGTAGTAGAGAGAGTGGCTGAGGTTTTTGCAAAATGGATGGCAAGTTAACAACGCCTCCGCAATTTAAAGTTGACGTTTAGAAGCACTTTGGCTTCAAAGTTAAGAGGGATAGCAAGAACAACGAGCTGGACAAAGAGAATATTACTGCCCGGAAATTTCATGGGAATTAATAAAATGGAGAGGCTGTTTTGAATGAAATAGGTTTGACTCAATATGTCCTCTGATCAATATCATCTGATGTACATATACAGGTACTTGTTTTCATCTTTATTTATATCGCAACATCGTGATATCGTGATACGTATCGTATCATGACCAAAGTATCGTGATACATATCGTATCGTGACCAAAGTATCGTGATACGTATCGTGAGGTTCTTGCCAATACCCATCCCGAGTGAGTGCTCTTTCTCCTCATCTCCTGCTCACTCGTCACTAAAAGACTGTTCAATAAATGTATGAATGCTGTTCTGAACCAGGGGGGACTCACTGCACTTTAGGGGCAAAGATCTCCATGCCGGAGTAGCGCATAGTGGGGGAGAGCCGCACTCTGGGAACCTCCCTGCCCGGGGCGCTGTTCTCCTCTGGCTCGCTGTAGCCGTTGGGGCCCTCCGCCTTCACCGGGGACACCGAGAAGATGGACGACGTCCCTGCAACAATAAAATGACAATGCTGCAGTTCGGGCGTTTGACTGATGCCCTTACTTTTAGAAGCTACCCGTCACTGGTTTGGCGCAAGAAGTATAATTCACAGAGTTGGTTCATAAAACACTAACTGATATTTCTGAAGAACCTTCTCTGACCTCAGTGGGCGCAGCGTGTGTGTGTCTGTGTGAAAAGTCATGTTTCCTACCAGGCAGCAGCTGGCTGTGGTCCAGCGTGCGTCGCAGGGCTCCCACACTGGTGCCGTGGTACGCGATGTGCCACTTCTTCAGTGCATTAGAAACCTCACAGTGGGGCTTGATCCTGCAAAAAGAAGATACACACACTTACAGTCACACATTTCTGGCCCACACGTTTGTAAGAATAAATACATTTGCTTCACATATAAGCAAGTAAACACTAAAGTAACTTCTACAGCCACCACTATATTTACATTATATCATATATGATTTTCTGGTCATTTCTTCCTGAGGACCATGGTGAAATTAAAGGACTATTCAGTCTTTTTAATAAACTTTAATAGATTTGTTCAACACGTCATAGACACAGCGCTCATCCTCTTACCTGAGGGCGAAGCGACACCACCCGAAGGGCAGGGCGTAGTCCCGGGGCGGCTCTCCTCTCTTGTAATACGCCTCGTCACCCCGGAGCTTGTGGCAGGACTCACAGTAGCACAGGTTGTACTTGGCGTCTTCGTTAAAATAGCCATCTTACAGACGGAGGAGAAGACAAACATCAGGACTGTTAAACGATTTCAGATCCGAGTCAGAGATCGCGGCGGGACGTTGGGTATTAACCTCACCTGGCAACGTGAGCAGGTCCTTGAAGCGTGAACACAGTGCCTGGTACTCACAGGTCTTGTTGGGGTTGACCTCTGGAGGGGGCGTCCAGCACACACTCTCTTTGATTCCTGTTAAAAAAAGAAAAAGAAAACAGTCAGGACTTTAAACACTAGTCCCCTCCTCACTGCCCTTTGAGTGTGGGGATCCTGCACCAATTCTCCGCATCCTCCTCTGTGTGAACATCTCAGATGAGGTGAAATTTCACTGCGGCTCTGATGCACTTCCAGAGGTAGTATCAGAGGCAAACCGTACCTGTGTGAATGGATAAGCCGAGGGTGGAGCCAGAGAGTGTCGATCTGATTGTGTCTACAGTCTGATAACTAAACAGATCCTTCACTCAGCAAATAAAGAGAAATGTCCCACAAAGCAACGTTACAGGACCAAACAACAGTAATGTGGTAACTGGTAGTGTCTTTGGCAACTTATATAAGGAAACAGAAACTGTTTTTCTGCCCGAAAAACAGTGTCTGTCCCTGGCAAAAAACTTCACGTCTCCTTCACTGTTGTGTTGTTGTAGTTGCTGTCTTGGGGAAAAACAAAAAAACAAACCCTAAACAGTGTGACGGTCAGCCCTCCTGACCGAAACTTCAGTGAACTTTCCCCCCCAAAAAGCTGGTGCGTCTTTACAAGGAGCTGCTCGGTTCTGTGTGAACACACGATAACGGAGAATTGGCGACCCACCGCTGCAGCGGGTTAAACCCTAATGTGTGAAAAGGGCCACTGATATGAATCTAAGTGAGAAGATAATCAAACCATCTGCTTCTTACCGTCAACCATGTCCGCCTTCTCCATGTCGCCCTGACAGCGGGCCTCACCACTCTCTCCTCCCACAGCTGGCACGTTGTTTGTTACTATAGTAACCTGCCACAACAACACATTTATTAGCATGACTGAGACACAGTTCAAAAATGAAAAGATTAATATTTGACGGATAAATTGGCAGAAAAAAAGACAACTCTTTCTTGATAATTGATAATGGTTTAAGTCATTTATCATGCAAAAATATCATTTGTTGATTTCATTGTCTCAAACGTGAGATTTTTGGCTTTTCTCTGCTTCATTTTATTTCTAAATTGAACATTTTTTTAGCTTTGATTTACAGGTCAAATAGAACTGGTACTATGAAGATGTTATCAAGAGTTCTACAGACATACAGTGACACTAAAAATCTGAAGACATAACAAACATGATGAAACAACCAAAAACATGATGAAGCTGATCTAAAACTGCTTACCAACACCCTGACCTTTAATGGACTTAATTCAAAAGTACCCTCTGACTGTGGGGGGTATGCGTGTGTCTGTACCTGTTCACATTGGCCATAGAGGTCGATGAACGGGTAGCAGGGCGAAGGAATGTCCTGCGCTGCCACGCCCTGGTCCATGCCATTGACGTAGAGGTGGAGACAGCTGTTGGCATCCACCAGCAGACCCAACACCGTCCCCTCCGGACACGTGTCCAGATTAGGACCATAGTTCTCACATATCTGAGAAAAACAGAGAAATGAAATTTAGACAATGGTGAAAGACGTGACAATGGAAGAAAAGAGAGCCAGAAGAGAGTGAAACAAAAATGAGAGGAGATCATACAGCCGATGGGAACTCGCTCAGTTTGTCACGTGGGACAGAAATCAGTTCCAACTCCATCAGGAAAGACAGATTTTGTGTGTTTACCTTTAGGGAGTTGTGGAAGACGGAGTCTCTCTGCAGCAGCCAGGCGGAGCGCTTCAGGCAACACGCTGTGGACGGGAAGTTGAGTCGGTCGGGGGAGTGGCCTATCACACCTAACGACAGCGACGACGTCCATGACGGGTTCAGACGGTCGATCTGAAACTGGTTAAAGACAAGCTGTTAAGAGACCGGAACGGTCACAAACTAAAATTGTTGTAACTGATTTATATTTCTGTTCTTAATTATCTGCGTCTTCCTTTGTGATGTTTTATCACGCTTGTGAATTTCTCCTTCCTTTTTCTGCCTAATATCACCACTGTTTTGCAACTATTAGCCACATGGACCACATGAGGAAATGTCTCTGTGCATTAAAGTTACCTGGAACAGCTGTTGGCGAGCCAGCGGCTGGGCGGTGACCAGCAGGCCCTGGTTGTAGCTGGACACTCTGGCTGCCGTCAAGTTCTGATTGGACAGCTGGATATTTTTGCCGTGATTCTCCAAGAACGCCATGACGGTTGGAACCAGCGTGCACGGCTCACTCTCGGCGCTCTGGAGGCAACAAGAGATGACGCAATGAGTTTCTGGCTCTTTAACGCGTCGGCGTTCTCCTCTCTTAAGCTCCTCCCCCCTCCTACCTCTCTGACGGGGCTGCTGTCGTCCTCTCCCTCGCTGCAGCTGTCTGAGGAGAGCGAGGGCGCCTTGACGCTCTCCATGTCCTCCAGCAGCGACGAGCTGACGATGGACACCGCTGTTATCCGCCCGTACAGGTCCAGAACTGCGTAAACATTCTGTGAGGAGACAGAGAAAGGTGATGAATGGCAACGTGGGGCCAAACAGCTGCGTGCTGTATGTATAAGTGAACCATTTTTCCATTATTTTATGCTTCTGCTGTTTACTGTAGGCTTGCTTTTTCGATCCTATGTTTACTTGTGCTAATTTTTGTATATTATAGGACTTCTGTATGTGCTATAATACGTTTGGAGGTGAGATTCCGTTATAAGCTTCTAAGGTTTTTTCTGAATCTCACCTCATCTGTTTCTGTTGCATTTCTGCTGCTTTGTTTAATGTGAAAATAATTGAATAAGAAGAAACAAATAAAGTTAGAGTAAAGTTAAGTTGAAATACCTTTGCTACTGCAGTCGCTGCAGGTCCCATGTCTTCACCATCGATGAAGATGTGCATGGTGTCGTCGCTGCACCTCTTCACACCGACACGGTTCCCGACCTGAGAAATGATCCCATTCAGTGAAGATCAATCGATTAAAAACAATAATGGGAGAATCCTTTCTCTTCTCAGTAGAGATTCATTCTTCTTCATTGAGAGTCAAACACCTACTGATAAAATTCATAAACTGTTACTAATTTAATTGTCTTTAATCGACTTTATGTAATGTCTGATACCCACAGATCATCATATATTTACATTGAGATCATTAACCTAACCAGCTTTTCTGTGATAAAGTCTCCTGAGACAGAAGAAGAGATTCTTGAGGACTTCTAACCAGATGAAACTCCAATTTTTAACATCATGAAGCCATTGTAAATCTAACAGGTATCCATAAAGAGCTGCCAGAATCACACTGGGGTGATTTTCCTCACAGAGGGTGGAGGGGAGGCGCAGCTTACCGTCAGCCGGTCCAGTGAGCAGCAGTAGTTCTGGCGCTGCAGTACGCTGTTGCGACGGACTTCGGAGCCGCAGAGCAGCCAGGTGACCTTGGCGCGGAGCTGCGGGAGGGAGGGGGAGAGACCCGACAGCGGGCAGGACGGCAGCTCGGGGGGTGCCAGCGTGGTCAGGCCGATGTGCAGCGAACCGCACCACTGCTCATCCACTTCATCAATCCTCACCTGCAGAGGGCAGAGGCGGAAGGGATCAGGAGGGAGAGAAAACAAGCAGCAGCTGAAGGAGGGAAACGTAAACATGCCATTTTTACTGAAGAAGAACCTTTAAGAGGTTTAAATGTGCATATTATTCGAAAACTGTCGAGGTAGCGTTTCCCTTAAGCCCACATTTACCTCAAACAACTCATCTGCTTTGAGCTCCTTCGCACTGAACACGATGCCGTGAGCGTAACCTCCGACTCTGACAGCCTGGCAGCCGTCACCGAGCAGCACCACGTTCTTACCGTGTTTACTGTGGAGTCGATGGGCAACACCTGCTACTACAAACACACACACACACACACACAAGGAAGAGGAAAAATTTAAACAAAATCTTATGTTGGTTAAAACTATAGAAAAAGGCTTAAGTAGGGACTCTGATGTGTACCTGGTGAGTGGATTGGGAAGCTCTTCTCAGTGATGTTGCTGGTGCAGAGGCTGTTGTCCAGCGGGCCTGATGAGCTGGTGATGGACACCTGGACACACTGACCGTACAGATCGATCACAGCATACACCTCTGAGAGAGAGAGAGAGAGAGAGAGAGATGGATGGGGTCATCAAGTGAAAGAAGACACCTCACTGAAGCCAGTGTTGTTTCTGAGTCCCGACTCCACATTTCTGACAATATCTACCTGGCGGCAGACCAGAGCAGGCGACGCCTTGGTCCACACCGTTGATGTAATAGTGGAGGTCGCCACTGGCCGAGCGCATCATGCCGATCCGTGAGCCGGTGGTCAGCGAGTCCAGGTCACAACCGTAGTTGTTGCGCATCGTGTTGCCATCCTGCATGATGGCCGTGCCACTGAAGGAAAAAGGGGAGTATGTTGAATGTTTGAGCTCAGCGTGTCACTTTTGGATTTCAAAACCCAAACAGTTTCAAAAACCAAAAGTAAATCAAAGGATAACAGAGTTGCCCATGACCAAAACTTCAAAAACAACGCTTAACAACTCTTACAACTATTGCATTTTTAAAAAATTAATTAAAAAGAAGGTTTATGATTATAAGAGGTCTTGTTGTTTTTGTTTTTGTGTTTTGAGTGTCTTCATTTTAGAGGTGAAAGGTGAAAAAAAAAGAATAAATAAACCAATCATAAGCACTAACAGTACAAAATAACAGCTACATTTGTATTTTAGGAACTAAATACAGAAAAATATTTTGTGATATATCTTCATATTGGCACAGTATCATTCTACCTGAGCATCCAGGTGTCATAGTCGATATCTGTCATCGTGTTGGGAAACTCGAGCTCGTCCGGCCTGATGGCCGTCACTCCTGGACACACAGGAAACACATATAATGTGTAAAATGCTGTAATGGAGATAAGTATAGCGTAGGACAGAAAACAAGCAGCCACAGTCTGAGGGGAAAGCTCACCTGCTTCTATTGAACCAGACCAGCGGTCCACCATCTTCTGAATAATAATTTCAAACAGCTCTCCATCTCGAAGGCACCTATCAGGAGGTGACAAACAGCTCCGTCAGCCTCAGAATACTGATTCACTCAACATCATATAATATTATTGATTCATAACACTGTCGACAACAAACACGCAACAATCCCTTTTCTTCTGCTACTTTATTCACCTTTAAACAAGTCAAACTACTCATTATGTGTTTGTATCTTTATCTACTTGACCACATTACTAATAACAATAGCCCTTTTTAGATAGAAATGGCGGCACATTTGCTCCAAGGTAAGGACGGCAATTTGCCAGCCTGTCTTTCTAAAACCGAGGCGTAATATTCCTCCTTTTCCAAAAGCCGCCTCTGAGGTAGGCGTAAACATGTGACGTGACGTGAAGCTCGAAGTTGGGCTGCGAACAGTGACATAGAATTTTACCTGTTGGAAATGACGATAGCGTCGTTGAACTCGCTGCGGCAGTTCTGACGCAGGGCGGTGCGCCCTCCGTTGGTGATGACGGCGTTGGTGCCGTGTAGGTGGTGGAAACGCAGGTCGTTGGTCGTGCTGGCCCCGCCTACTGAGCAGGGGCTCCCAGGAGACATGGCGGTGGGGCCCTCTGAGCTGTCCTCTGGGAGAGGGGGGAGGTCCACTGAGAGGCAGAAGAGGAGACATTTTATTTTAGCATCCTTACAAAAAGAAATGTAGCCCTGTCTCTCTTCCTCCATCTCTTTACCCATGTCGTCCATGATGGTGGCCTGAGCAGCCTGTCCGTAGAGGTCGACCACGGCGTACACACTCGGAGGGACGTTCCAGGCTGCCGGACCCTGAGCCACACCGTTTACAAAGAAGTGGAGGCTGCCGTCTTCTTTCCGAACTACACCTACTGTGTCACCTGCCTGCAAGACAAGATAAAGGATTTCTAACCAGAAAAGACTGCCATGGAAACATTTAGAAGCATCGTGGAAGACGAGTAAGCAGAAAGTCCGACTGTGAGCTGTGAAATCAAGGAAATGTCGCTCACCTTGAGCCGGTCGAGATTGTGTCCGTACTCGTCCAGGATTGTTGTTCCGTTGTGCATTACGCCATTCCCCGTCATCATCCACGTCCCTGTAAAACATAATACAAATACATATATATAGCACTAATTACACCTCCACATAAGTCAAAGTTTATCGGGTATCTCAGCTGTTTTGTCTCTTACCTGAGCGCAGGTTGGTCATGGTGGAGGGCAGCTGCAGGTATGCAGGATTGTGCGTTGTGACACCGATTTCGATGGAGCCCGCCCATTTGTCCACCATTTTGTCGATGCGAACCTGAAACACCTCATTGGAGCGCAGCGGCCGGCTGCTCAGCACTACGCCGTGGTTAAAGTCATCAGTCGCACTGTGGAAACAGTGTTTTCAACTTCAGTCACTTTTTATTTTTTGAATGCGCCTGAAGACTATTTCTCTGCACCCTTCATTGCAAACTTTGCCATTTATCACACTTATGGAAAACACTAAAACATCAGAATAAGATCATATGACTTTAAAGCTGTGTATTTTCAAAGCATTTAAGTATTTGTTAAGTAGTTGGACTCACTGTGGCCGCAGCGCCGTCCTGCCGTCACTGATGATGGCGGCTTTCTGGCCACAGTTGGTGTGGAAGAGCAGCCGGTCAGGCCCCTCTGCGTCCGGAGTGAGGGAGAGAGATGGCCTGGGCCGGCCGACATCCGGCGAGAGAGCCCTCATGATTGCGTTGTTGCGTCTGAGGCGGTCGCTGTGGTTGTGGTTGTGGACTATGGTGACTTTGACAGCCATGCCATAGAGGTCAACCACTCCATAGACCACACCGGGGGTCTGGGCTGCCGCAACACCTGGGGAAAGACACCATACGGTTGGAAGTGAAAACCGAGGTACTTTAACATTCCCAGTTACAGAAGTACAGCGGCTTCAGAAAGGACATTAAGATGTGACTAAAGATGTAATAACAGTCTTTGTTTGTGGTGAATAATTAATACATTTCGGCTACTTTCCAATACAGAAGATATCTTTTTATTTAAAGTATCATGGGGTCAAAGGATAACAAAAGACAAAAGTCTCTGACTCCAGCTTCTTAAATCTGAGTAATTTCTAGTTTCTTCACTCCTCTATGACGGTAAACTAAATACCTTTGGGTTGTGGACAAAACAAGACATTTATGGACGTCATCTTGGTGTTTGGGAGACACTGATTGAAATTTTACAGGCATTACCATTATCGTCATATTTCTGAGCTTCCTTTCCCCTCATGACGTGTCTCACCTTGGTCGATGCCGTTGATGTAGAAATGGAGCGCCCCGCTGGCTTTGCGCATCAACCCTATGTGATCTCCCTCCTAACCGTGGATGACAGGAGTTGATCGAGTTCACAAAAACAGACACGTGCACAGAAGCTGGCAGAGTGAAGTGTGTGTGTGTGTGTGTGTGTGTGTGTGTGTGTGTGTGTGTGTGTGTGTGTGTGGTCACAAACCTGAAGTTCATCAAGGCTGAATTCACAGTATTCCCTCCGGGTTCCTTTCCCGTTGGTCAGTATCCCACAGCCACTCATCATGATTGTACCTGACAGAAGCATCCAGAATGATGTCATTAACACTGACCAACTCTTGCTTTGTTTAGCACAGATTCTAATCTTTGTGTGAGTGTGTGTGTGTGTGTTTGTGTTACCTGAGCGCAGATTGGTCATAGTTGCAGGATAGTCCAGGTTGTTTGGATTGTGTGTGGTGACACCGATCTCTATTGAGCCTGACCACTTATCCACTAGCTTATCAATACGGATCTGAAAGTATGAACAGAAATGCATTCAAACTTTACTGATGCTAACAATATTTCTTGGATAATGGCTCAAGTGATTAAACTCAAGAGACCTCCAGACATGAAGAGCACTAATCTCTGATTCTTTGTCTTTGCCTGCTTGGCCCGCTTATTGTCATCTTACTAGTAACACCCCTCAAATATTCATTCTTTGTAAACGGCTATAAAACTGTTAGTAGATGGGATGAAATTTTTGATAGTGAGTTAAACATTTAAGTTACTGATCAAGCAAAAAAGCTGAATATTTTTTCTGGTTTTCAACCTTTTCTATGCTTCTAAGTCTTTAGAAATTGGACATCTTTGGTGTTGATGTTGAAGTTGACAACGTCCCCTCAGGCTCTTGATGGGACGTTCCTCGAGTACAGTCAATAAAAATTAATTAATCATTATTGAATACATTTTTTAGAAGCACATCATTTGCTGCTCTACTTCTGAGTGATCTCAACTACATTATTCATGAGATACGCTGTGATTTATTTTGTCTCAGTACTGCCCAGCTTGTTCTGGTGTTGATCTGATACTGATACCAATATCGAAAATACAAAATAAAATGCTTGACTGTGAATCGTTGGTTAGAGTGCGACCAGTAATCTGTTTTATCGACCAGCTATTGCCTGTCACACATTTATTGATGTTGAAATGTTTTTAGCTTCGTAATATCAATATCGGAAAGGAAAAAAAGGTATCAGAATGTCTTTAGCCAGTTAGCTGTTGCTCTGTTATTCATGTATGAACAAACATCCAGCACTGACGTGTGCTTGTACCTCAAACATCTCGTTATGTCGGAGCGGCCGGTTGGTCATCACCACGCCGTTGTTGAACTCGTCCAGTGGTCTCCTTCGCTCCGCCGTCTTGTTGTTGTTGCTCAGTTTGATCAGTGTGCCGCATTTCTCGTGGAAGAGCAGCGCGTCGTTGGTGGTCATCCCCCCCGTCACGACCCCCTGTCCAACCCCTCCGTTCCCAGCGGGAGTGTTAATATTTCCACCTTCTCCGGCACTGCCAGTTCCTCCGCCTCCCGTTGTCCCTGTGCCGCTGTCACTGCTGACAGTACTTCCTCCAGTGCTGCTGCTCCCCCTGTCATTTCTGGAAGAAGAGTCAGTTCCTGTATTTCCTCCCCCGCCGCTGCCACCGCTGCCGCCGCCTCCTCCGGCTCCTCCTCCACCTCCGCCATCTTCCCCTCCGCCCTCGTCCTCAGAGCGATAAAAAGAAACTATTGCGTTGTTGAACACGTCGAAGAGCTGGTGCTCTGTGAGAACTTGAGAGAAAGAGAAAGATGTCAGTACTTGTCGTGTTGCACGATGTTCATCACCTGATCTGAGGGGGATTTTCTTACCTGTGTCCGGCTCTAGGTTGTTGGGGAACTTGTCTGGTCTGCTATGACTGCAGCTAAGCTCAGGCACTGACAGGGGGAAGAGTGACAGATACAACAGGTAAGGACAACAAATCCCA
>CAEMYA010000306.1:139688-177717 GCA_903131615.1 Diplodus sargus | reverse complement strand
TGCCGCCGCCTCCTCCGGCTCCTCNNNNATCTTCCCCCCCGCCCTCGTCCTCAGAGCGATAAAAAGAAACTATTGCGTTGTTGAACACGTCGAAGAGCTGGTGCTCTGTGAGAACTTGAGAGAGAGAGAAAGATGTCAGTACTTGTCGTGTTGCACGATGTCCATCAACCGATCTGAGGGGGATTTTCTTACCTGTGTCCGGCTCTAGGTTGTTGGGGAACTTGTCTGGTCTGCTATGACTGCAGCTAAGCTCAGGCACTGACAGGGGCAAGAGTGACAGATACAACAGGTAAGGACAACAAATCCCAGAATACAGCTTGAAATAAACAGGGTTCCCACACTTTCTTAAACTTTAAATTCAAGGACATAAATGCCCGAATCCCTCAAATTCAAAGACCCCACATGGCAAAGACTGAGACAGTGATCAAGGCTAATTACATTGATTCCTCACCTTCGTCTCCATTCATCATCCCATTCATTGCTGCCACATTCATCAGTGCCGTGATCCCCGCATCCTCCCGAACCCCGCACACCACCACCACCTCTTCCTCCTCCTCCTCCTCCTCCTCCTCCAACTCTTCCTCCTGCTCTATTGTCTCTTTTTCCGCGGAGAGCGGCGGCGGCTCACAACTCACCACAGTCACTTGAGTGCACTTGCCGTACAGATCCACCACCGCCCAGAGTTTAGGCGGCAGGCCGCTTGCGGCCGCGCCGCAGTCCTGCCCGTTGACCCAGAGGTGGAGCTCCCCGCGGGAGCTGCGCTGGATTCCCACCCGGTCACCCTCCGCCAGCTGGTCGAGGTCGCGACCGTATTCCTCAAGAACGGAGCGGCCGTCGCGTAGCACCGAGCAGCCCGACACGATCCAGGAGCCGCCTTTAAGGCCTGTGGCGCTGCTGGGGAAGTCGAGCCCCGCGGGGTCCAGCGCCGTCACGCCGATCTCGATGGAACCGCTCCACGAGTTCACCTGAGAGGACACAGGAATGATTTAATGAATCTTTTCTTCACCGGCTGCTGAAACACAAACAATGACACATCCTGGCCTTCACAAGTCACCAGAGATGATATTGCGCCCTGCGTTTCCTGAAACAAAATTCATCTTTATGAAGACGATATGAGATTCAGAGACACTGGCAGCTACAATAACAGATTCAGAGAGAAAAAGTAGTGACAAAACAGTTAACAGTCAGCAGCTGTTACTCTGAGACAAAGTGAGGAAGCATCCAAGCGGTGATGTTGAAAGAGCAAATGCTCAAAAACAAAGTGTGCCTTGTTGTATGATCCGTCTGGTTATTTTTAGTCCCACTGTCAGTGAGGAACGTAGCTCAGGGAGGGCTCCTTTGAAAATAAAAACGGGACACTGTGACACGAAGGAAACAACATGAAGTTACGTGATAGTGGCAATGTTTGCATGACAGTGTTAACTTGAAGTACAGTGTTAAAATCACATTTATTTACAGTACTACATACACTACTGCAGCGCCAGGATTCAACTTCCAAGATGAGATGTTAAAAACATACTGATGCACAAATGTAATTGAGTGCACATCCCGGGCTATATTTAGACCGGCTGCAGGAGAGCAGATTAGAGAAAAAAAAAATTAGAGAGTACTACGTCTCGCTGACATCACGGTCAACTAATTCCACCAAAAATATACCTGGGGCCACGCTCCAAGGGCCCAAAAGCTTCCAATGTTTCATCCAATAAAGTTTTAGAAGCTTTAATACATCTCCATTTGAACCTTTTCCTACTTTTTTAATCTGAGACCTAAAAAAAATCTTAAGAGATCTTTTGTCTTAATGGTCTAAAAGCGAATTGTAAACCCTCAGCTGCTTGATGCTCGTACCTCCTTTATAATGTTTTCTTCTTCCCAGAAACAACAAACGAGCTCTCTCATGGAAACACAGATGTCTATGTGGTCCGGCAAGGACAATTAAACCTGCACACACGCATCAAGCAATATTTAAGCAGCCGAGCCTCACCTTCATGATCACGCCCTCCACAAAAACATCAACACATGAAACACAAATGTTTCACCGCAAAACTGCCTTTGTCTTTGCATGACATTGGACTCGTATCACGTAGCGCGCGGCCCAAGATATCCATTTCTTCCCAGACTCAACATAAGCTCACAATAATGTGATACTTTATTGATCTCCGGGGGTGAGTTCTATTTTTCCACGGGTTGTGCCTCCATGATGTGGATGACAGAGTGCAGCGTCAGCGGCAGAGCGGAGTCGGTGCAGCTGGTGAGGATTCAGACACACTTCAGCCCGGCAGATGTTTGCAGACACACGGGGCAGGAACCTGCATCATCCCGCGGAGGTGTGATCTCCTGGCCCGCCGCACTCCACCTGCTGCCCCCCCGGAGAACGACATACGAGAAAAAGCTACTTGTTCTTCGAGAAAAGAGAATCGAGTCAGAAGTACCCCGTCACTTTAAAATCAAGCTCTCTCTTCTTTCCCCTCTCTCTCCCATGGTACTCCACAGGACTCTGGTTTAAATTGGCAGAAATCCACCCTGATGAAGTGACCTTGAGCATAACATTGAAGTCCTCCCAGCTCCCGGGATGGTTCTCCGCAGCTCACCTCCGTGCCAGCGAGGAAACAAAAAGATAAAATCCTCCGAGATCAATACCGTTTTAAAAAATCCCGTCCCGTTTGCCTCCTCGCCTTCGTCTGCTCCCGCGGTGTCCTCTCCTCAGCTGTGTGGCAGGTGCTACCGTATGTAAGGCAGTGTGCTACGAAAGCCCGGGTATCTGGGTTAACAGATTTAGAAGTAACTCAGCCTGACCGGGTCGCTGTGTGGAGGAGACAGACATCTCCTTCCCTTACTCATTCACTTATGTAACAGCCAGCCTGTGGGTGTATGCCTTCCAGTCTCTCTCTCTCTATCTCTCTCTATCTCTCTCACTCTCCCTCTCTCTGTTGAAAAGAGCAATAACTACAGGATACAACCATACATGCCAAGGAGGAGCACTAGACAGCTTTCGAAAAGAATAAAAAATTAATTGCAGCAAAGGCAGAGACTGGGAAGCCCTGCTAAGACTGTACAGAGAGGGGAAAGGTGAACTAAATCATCAAAAACAAGGTTTCACTACCATGTAAAACACTGACAACATGACAAAAATGTGTCCTTAATGCCAATATCACTTTTGACTAATATGGATATGTATGTGTATTATTTCACGTATGAAAACAAGTTATGCTTAAAATATTTAAACATTACATATTCCTTGAATAAACTGTGTAAAAGATGAAAAGTGGGAATGATGTCACCAAAGAGCAGAACAATAAGATATTGATGAAGCTATACGGCTAATATTTGCTGCAACTGAATGTCAGTTGGTTCCCTATAAAATCAGTTTGTAGATTGGTCTATCAAATTGTAAAAGATGGTTATCCAAAGTTCTCCTGCGACATCCTCAAACAGCTTGTTTTGTCCAAAATCCAAGTTCCAAACACAAAGACAGAGCTGCAGGATTTGACACATATTGTAACTGTGATGTGATTCGTTAGTAGTACGGATGATAATTTAAGCATCGTAATTTTCATTTTTACTGAAAATACATTAAAATCACGATGACGTTACATTTACACATCTGTTTTCTCACATCATGTCTGCAGCACTACAGTAATTCAATACAATGCAGTTTTGCGACACTCTAATTTTCTTTGGCAAAACATGGCAGCTTCTTTAACTCGGATATTTCACTTGGTCATATTGCAATTTCAACAATCAACCAAACGAACAAAGATGTTCAATTTGCAATCATATAAGAAAGAAAGGGAGCAAATCCTCATAATTAAAAAGCTGGGGCGACAGAGCGTTTTACATTTATGCTTTAAAAAAATGACTTATTATGATTAATCCGCTTTCAAAAATGTTTCAGACAATATTTCTGTCGATCTGTTTAATCCTAACTGTTTCAGCTCTAATTTCACTAACAGCATGTTGACAAATGCAACAGCAAAAGGCCTCTCCAACATCTTCAACTATTGCGAACACAATCAAACCACCGCTTTAACTACAAACCCTAAACCACTGACACAACCCGCTCTGCTAAACTGTCCGTTCAATAAATCCCTTCGCTCGCTCGTCCTCTCGCTCACATTTCCCAACATCCACTGTAGCTCGGTGGACGACAACAGATGAGGATGGGCAGTCATGCCAGTCGGTGATGGAAAAAGTATTGATTTTTTAGACAGGCAATGCATGTCATGACAGAGCACGAGGCTGTTTATGAGAGCTCTTATCAGGCTGAGAGCGCCATAAGGGACGGGTAATCATTTACATACAGTGGGTGCTATTAAACTGCATGTTTAGCTCTGCTGTCTCTCATCATGGTAGGTCTTCTGTATAGCGAGCACCTTGGCCGGACACACTGTCATTTTAGAGGGTGCCTGTGTTTGGCCCAGTTGGCACTGACGGAGGCTCCAGAGCTGCCATGTTGTGACAAACCCGGTAGGGTTGTAGATTGCAGAGGCCATTACAACAGACAAGCACTTCTACGCTGGAAACAGCCAAAAATGTAAACACTGTGCACCGGCATTGATACGATATGAAGTAGGCTTGACTCCTGAGAGCACGCAGCACATAGATAAGCACATTTACTAAGCTGCAAATTCAAGGAAATGGAGGAAATGTACATGGAATGGCAGAGTCAAGCCAGAGATATACAGGGGAATATGTTTAGCACAGAATACTAAGATATGAGATCGTAAGGGACAGCCAATGATTGATATTGTATTTTGGTTGATAACAGAACAAGAAGTGTCACGAGTGGACGACCTACATCTTGGTCCGATTTAAATGAATAAATACAATCTGGTGTAAGAAACTTATAAAATGATGGACGTCTGTGGCGAAGAAAATCAGACAATTTTCCTAAGAAATAAGATTTTGCACATAAAAAAAATGCAAAAAAATTAATAAATGCAAAAAGAAAGTCTCCATAAACAACAAGGGCGGTATTAAATACAGATCTGGATAAATAAAAAGAGTAACAGACATAAAGACACTGCAGGAAGAAATGTGTCCACTTGGTTCCCTGTATTTTGCTTGTTTCTATGTTGTAATAGGTCTTTAAAAAATCTTTAAGGATAAAAAGTAACAGTAAAAACAAATAAATAATTAAACCCAGTGTCTCAGCAGTGAGACATGAGGAGTGAATGTTTACAGACAGCAGTGATTAATGAGTAATAGCTGTTAGTGGTCTGACTCCTCATGCAGCACACTGTCAGAGAGAGTCAGCTCTGTGTTGCATCTGGTGTGTGCAGAGTGCAGGAGACTCCACAACAGCTCCTTTCCATCTGAACATTACAGTAACATATAGCTTTACCCACATCTGCGCATAGTGTCTATTTAGGTTGACACACAGCCGCTGGTAGCCCAGCTTGGTGTGAGCACTGCAGTATTATTAGCCATGGGCACAGAGCAGCAGACGGTGACAGCCGCCTATCACTGTCACCGACTCCTTCACAACAAACCTCCACAGACCGACGTTAACCAGCTTAGTGGAGCTCCCGTAGCGCAAAAAAAACAACACCAGGTCCTTGTCAGCCCCCGAATAGCACCTTCCAGAAAAGCTAGCCACGGCTAACCTGAGCTCACACCACTTGCTAACTGCTAACGCCTCATTAGCATTGGCTAACTGTCGGTACCATGGCAGCACAGGCAGGTTATCGTTAGCTTAGTAACGAGTTATCTACATAGAGGAATGTGTTTCATAAGTCCACCTGTCGCTGATAAATCTCCGACAGTGTCTGTAATCCGGCGCAGGGGGGATTGCATAAACCGAGGTCGCTGTCACGCAGTGTGAACCGCCCCGGGTAGCAGAAGCCCCTCACTGCGGACAGAGGCAGACCACCGGCCCGTCCCAGCAGCGCTGCTCCCGCATTCCTGCCGCTCTCACCCCCGCTGGAGAAGCAGCAGCGCCGGGCCTGTTGTTGTTTACCTTCTTGTCAATGCGGACGGTGAAGACATCCCGGTCCCTCAGCGGCTCCTTACTAAGCACCAGTCCATGGTTAAACTCCTGGACCGGCTGGTTGCGGCGGGCGGTTCGGTTCGAGTTGGACAGGCCGATCAGCTTTCCGCTCCGCGGATGCAGCTCCGCCGCCATCTTCAGTGGGCGGCCAGTATTCACGACACTCGGGCTTTGCGACAGTAACGTTTTGACAGACGGCAGATTTCTGCATGACAGAACCGCACCGCACCCATTTCTGTGATACATGATATGATATAATATTAATATAATTTAAACTCTGACACTTGTTTTTGATTATTAGAAATGTTTGGAATATTATTGAAGCACTACAATATTTAGCCTACATTGAATTTGAAGCCCTCATATTTTATTTTAGGCCTACTGGTTTAAATCTGTGTTTTTATTGCCTTGAAAAAATAATGTTTATCCCAATGAATGTGATCTCTGTTAAGTGAATACTTTTAATTTAATTTAGACTTGCGTAATCTCCCCAGTATAGGGAGGACAATCAGACCTTCTTATTGTTTTTTAACTTTACCACAATGTAATGTCCACTGGTTTTCTATAGTCTTTTCATGGTTTGTTTATTCAACATGAATGTGTAGTAAACGTGTCAGAATGCCTTCTGTTTACCTTTTTGACAATAAAGAGCAGTAAAATCATAAACTGTACTAATGATTAATCTTAATGTGATATATGATAAGAATATTTCAACTTCATGAGCATTTGATAGATAATGAATTTTAAAAAAAACCTTAGATTCCTGGCAATAGTACATTTATATTTGCTTCTTAAAGTTATACACTATTGTTCTTAAATAATATGTAACATTTTACATTTTACATTAATCTGCTGTTTTACTGGTGGATGTTTTGACTCAAGCCACTAGGGGGAGCAGAATCCATGCGTTAAATATCTGTCTCACTCAAACCCCACTCAGCATCCATCATCAGTATTTTAATTTCGTGTTTATATCACCTTAAAGCACTGTTGGCCTTTCTTTTGCCTCAGAAGTCACATTCATGGATAACCATACCAAGGAGCATCATATTTTATTCAGAAATATACCGTTGGACGCACCAAGGTCACAACACTCCTCACATCACATATAAATCAGCATTTTCTCTTGGAATGGGGCTAATGGATGTGATATTCATTGGAAACCATCTTCATATTTTATTGCGAAGGGTCCACATTTTAGAGATTAATAGGGAGAAATACCACATTTGACTGTAAGTGACCCAATAAGAGATCACCAGTAGAGGGTGCTGTGTCTCTATAGCATATTGAGTAGACAATTTTTCACAATACATTTTTTTTTTTTTTTAAATGTCATTTTTAATCCACATGAATCTAATGCAAACATCTAGTCCACACGCTGTACATGCACGCTGTCATGGTCTATGCGGGGCAGCTGTGAGAGGACACTGACATGTGTTTGACAGCTAAATCCAGGTCTAAATCTTTCTCCTGGACTTGAAGCTTCTCCAGACAGCCTGTCAAGAACCGGGAGCCGACGTTGTCCTCGGCGTCACCTGGAAAATGAAAAGGAGGGAGAAGGAACACGAGTGACCTTGTGTTTGCACTCCATCAAGCTCCTGATCTGGACGAATAAATTCGACTTTCATTGATGCATATGTTCTTGCAACACGTTTTTTTTACTGTGCGTTCTTTCTTCAAATCAAATCAAATATCTGAAAATGTCTACGATCTTAAGACACATCGCTGTGTAATCTCACCTAATAGACCTCCAACAGCAAGTCGACCTCCTCTCCACATGTTCAAGTAACCAGGGTGGCTCTCTGAACCGATGGAAAGCGAAGCGGTCTTTGATTCATCTTCATCTTGAAGCACTCGCAGTGAATCTGCCTGAAAGGTTATCACCAGCTTCTTGAGTGTGTCTTTCATGCTGATCTGTTGTTCCCCGAAAGTGAGTGTGACCTCCTGCACATTCGAGGGAGAGACAGAAGAGAAAAACTTAACGTCGTGTGTGTCTGTGAATGTGTTCCTGTGCATGTATGACGATGCAAACGTACGTGTGAGCTGTGAAGTCACACTGACTTCTACTACGCTAGGAATGATGTGCATACCTTTGTTGCATTATTGGCCACTAAAGCGAACATCAGCTCTTGCCCAGGAGCCCTGATGCTTAAAATGGTTCCATCCATCTTACTGAAATCTCCCCACAGTTCAGCCTTGACCGCACGATCGGCCTCGATGGGGAAAACTGCAGAGGAAAGAAGAACACCTCACAAAATTAATGGAGTTAATTTGTTGTCACTTTATTGTTTATTACATCTAATTAGAGCTGACAATGAATCAAGAGATGCAACTCGTTCAACAGGAGTGTATGCTCCAGGCCTGTTGGAAAGCGTCTGATCCTTTAAAAGAGCGGACTCGCACATATCTTGTACAATCGAGCACAATGCTCCCACCTGAGGTGTTGAAAATCGCAAATCCAGCGCCAGGGAAGAAGCTGCCAGGTCGCACGTTTTGATAGCAGGGCCAGAGATCCTCCGCCTCTGTGTCCCAGGGGACGCTGAGGTTCAGCCAGTGGCCCTCACGCACACAGCCATCCAAGTGAGGCTCGAACTACAGCAAAAGAAAAAAAAGGAGTAATGAGTTTATCGGAATGAACTGCAGTGGACATTGTCAAAGTCCCTACAGGGTGATTAGACAAAAAAAACACAGAACATAATCTTGCTGAGTCAAAACAAAATAATCTGTAATTTATAAACCCATTTTATGGCTGTACGTCTGTTCTATTACCAAGGATGGCTCAGCAAATGTTGACACTAAGTCATGTAAGAGATGTATTTCCAGCGCAAGGCTGCAGCCAGAGTACAGTGAGATCAATTCTCAATTTTAGAACACCAACAGAAAAGTAATTTTCCTGGCGTGAGTCCTTCAGAGAGACGGACAAAAGGGTTTTATAGAATCAGAATTTTGTGGTGGCGTCCAAAATGGAAGTGACAGAGATGACGACTGAAGGCTCGAAAACCCAGAAGTCACTGCAGCAACCATAGAGCTTAGAACAGATATCCTCAGTAACTGTTATGATTTCATCCTCACTACCTTTTAAGGGACAGTTCACCCACAAATCAAAAAAATATTTCCTCTTGTACCTTTTGTGCAATTTATCTGAGCCTGGTCGAAGAGTAACACATATTAAGGTGGAAAAATCAAGCAGGTCATTATGGCCCATTTTTACATTTGTTGTTAGGAGGCAGCCTCTAGAGGGCGTAGTTATTAGGAAGTGAAGTGGTGTAAAGAGTGTCAGCTCCATATATGGAGGGGAAACGGGGTTAAACAAGGACTGGACTTACGTTCAGGAGCCGCTGTTTGTGAAACCTGAAGTCAGCGGAGTGTTATTTCGAGTCACTAATGTAGTGAAGCAACGCCACGTACGTAACGTTACACAGCAGTCAGACAGCTTAGTTAGCTGCGACCGATGTTGACAGGTTGAATTAGGTAGAAAGAACACAGTCTCTACTTGAAACTGCTCACAACAAGGTCTGTGGTTGTCTTGAATAGTCGAGAAATGATTTCTGGAAAGAGAAATCGCTGTTGAGTAATACAACAGGTGAGAGTAAAAGAAAATGCAAGGTTTTGATTTGGGGGTGAACTGTCCCTTTAATCTTCACACACAGAAAAAAACCTGTGCATCTATTGAACGAGACAGATGAAAGTAGAATGTATCCCAACACGATACCTGAGCAATCATCGCCTCCTTGTCGATCAGGATCCCGCCGAGGGCCAGTCGGAGTTTACCCGTGAGGACCTCGTCTGTCTGTTTGGACTGCATTCCCACCGACAGCCCGTTGGAGCCGTCCACCTCTAGAACCACAAACTTCCCCTGGTTGCTCACCTCCAGCTTGGTGGCACCAGGAGCACAAGAAGAATTCAGACTAAGAGTTCCTGCGTCCAACACACGGTCACCAATTTTGGAAAACCACACAATATCACCAGCATACTGTAAGATTATTACTATATAAATAAATAAAAAAAACCCTAACCATATACTCAGAGATTTCTTTTTCATAACTGAATAAACCAGCTGTTCTCAGAATCAGGTCCCAGAACACTATCTGAAGCTAGAAAGTGGCAGGGTCCGCCACATATAAAGTAGTTAAAACAGTATGAAACTGTGTTGTCCTTTAAGGTCAGAGAGTTGTTTATTTAGTTTATCATACAAAAAAAGATCTTTCTCTTCTGATCAAAATTTCTTCCCCAAAACTACATAATGCACCTTTAAATCTTCAACAAAATTGAGAAGATTTCACATGCTTCCTGTGCAAAATGACTTGTTTCTGCCATCCGTGTTGCTTCTAGACATTCTCACTTGATTCACTAGAAAGAAATTCACTGGAAACTCACCGTGTGCCATTTTCCATCATTGAGTTTGGGGCCGCCGAAAACGCTGACGTGGACGTCTCCTTTGCTGATCTGCATCAGAGGAATACCGTCTTTTAGGGACAGAACAAACCAGTCCAGCCCGTCTTTGGTGTCTCCGTAGAAAATTGCACCTTCTGGGTCAAACGTCCTCAACTGAAAGGATGACTTGATACTACAGAGACAGAAAAACAGAAAAGAAACAGTGTCAAAATCCAAAAGAATGAATGTGAAGTGTTTTTTTCTTTTCTTTCAGTATGTAAGATATCTAAAATAAAGGGGGCGGGATCAACAATCTCAGTCCATCTCAGTTTCATAAGTATTCCCCCCAGAGTTCATTTTCAAATTTGCAAGAGCCTTCGTTGCAGATTATCAGGGAGTGTCTGATGTTGTGCAGTGGTTTTCCGCTGCAGACGTACCTTCTGATATCACTGAGGTTGACTGTTGTCTGGATCAGTGGGGTCCAGAAGTCTCTATCCTGGCCGAGGTAGATGGTATCCCCGCCTGACACTTGTTTCTGGAAGACACAAGGCCGATCATTTCAACTCAGCTCCTCAAACTCTGCTTGAGTTTTTCCTTCCACACACGGTGAGGAACTTTATTCAATTATTGATTAAATGTAATAATCTAATTTTAATGCAGGGAGTTTAATTGCTGTTTAATGAGGGTAGTGTGGTCACACAAATTCTTAAGTGGTAATGAAGTGCAAAATCGATGTGGAGTCATTTACAAGGGAGCCATCCGAGTATCAGTGTACAGCGGCTAGGCTAAACCTGGTAGCATAAAATCATTCAATGAGGTAAAAAAGAAGAAGAAGAAAAAAAAAAACAGTTGGCTGTGTGTTTGTCCACCCACAAGCTGAGCAAAGTTCTCAGACTGAACATACCAGGAAACTCCTCTTCAGCTGGCATCTTAAATAAATACAGTATGAGCTGACGGATTTTTTTTTTTTATATTGAGCTATCAAAAACCCACAAAACATCAATTACAATGTAATTACAATCTTTTTAAAATGTCCTTAGTGGCTCAGAGACACATATTTCCTACTACTGACGGAGTGTGTGACCTTTTCCTGATTAAAGCAGTTATGGAAAAAGTACTCAAAAGTCACACTAAAAAAAGCAAATGATGTTAAAGAGAAAATGCAAAAGTAAATAAAGTGTTCAAGTATTACTTGGGTTAAAGTAAAAGTCACCCACACACATAATACTAGAGTATAAAAGACTTAAAGTATCAGATATTAAATGTACTTCACTATCAAAAGTAAAATAAAAAGTAAAATAAACATATTTATATCTACATGCTATGAATAGCATGACTAATGTTTTTTCTTTTTTTTTGACTGCTGATAAAGTTTATAAAAAAATAAAATTGCTACTTTGCAGTAAAAAATACAACATTTATCTCCAACATGTCGGGCAGTGGAAGTATAAAAGACCCAGACAGAAAAAAATAATACAATGGAAATACTCAAGTTAATTTTTAAGTAAATACACTTAGTTACATTCCATCATTGGTTACAGTAATCAGAATCTCCATTCTTTTTAAAACTGTTTTTGATGACTTCTAATAGACGACATGCTCTTGAGGCTATCAGATGGTGCCCAGTGAACTATTAATTCCAGGTGCACGGGAGCGTACCTTATCCCGGCCGTTCCCCTGCCCCTCGGCTCCCCACACCAGCAGAGCGAGGCTCAAAGTGAGCAGCAGTCCACCTGCCATTTCTTTCCAAAACATGGCCATCCTTCAGTGCATTCACACACCCTGCAGGCCTCCCAGTGTGCGCTCTCCCGAAGCCCTTGGGTGGTCTGCGGACTCCGAGCTTCCCTGAGGTGTTGGCAGTGGAACGAGCAGCAGAGAGAGAGAGAGAGACTCCGGAGCTGTGTGTGAAGCGGTGGTGTGTGCTGCGAACACTGTCCTGAGGTCCAGAGGGCAATCATGCCTTGACCAGTGCAGGATTATTGATCTCCAGGAGTGGAACTTCATGGTTGCGTGGTTGTGGTAACAAAGTACAAATGCAACAAAGAGATGTCAGATAGGGACAGTTAAAATATTAATTAAATTAAATCATAAATCAGCAAGCTTAATTTGTAATAAAATGTGCGTTTTCACAAGTCCATCTCCTGGCGATGTGAGGATTCATGGAGAGAGGACACAGCTGCAGGCTGGGTGAGTGACCTTAGTCAGACCATTGACGTGTGTTTACCCATTACACACAAACCTTGATTCACCACCGCTGGCTATGATTCGGTGTGTGTGTGTGCAGGGGCGTAATGCAAAATTCTGGACCCTGTTCGCCCACATTGTCTATCGGTCCCTCAGCATATCCCTGGTTTTCCACCGAAGCATCCGTCTGGGTCCTGCTCAGCTGCGACCTCAATTGTCTGGTTCTGTTCACATCTGAACCGATACCGATAATGAAATTTGGTAGATTAATATCCGAGACCCATCCTACATACGGGTTTCTTGGGAGTCCTTTCAGCGGCTTCTGCGTAATCGTGCTGACAAACCAACGAAGGGACCTGGGCGAAAATAGAACTTGCTTGGCAGAGTTAAAAATAAGTCACCAAATGCGACCTGGATTACTTCAAAGGAAGAAGCCGATCAAAGACCTGGAAGCAGCGGCAGAAATGGTCTTTACTCTGAGCACTTCCCTCAAGGGTGATAACTAGACTTAAATGTGGAAACTGATGTGCTTAATAGCACAATATTGGACTACAAAAACAATAAGGAACATCAATAAGAAGCCGAGGAGGGCAGGAATATACCACGTTACCAATGCTGAGAGGTGGTTTAAAAATCTGATGTACTGAACAGTTAACCTAAAAATATACCTCTATTCTGCCCCACACCTCATAACATGTTCTTCGGCCTTTGGTTGACGACCACGTGCATGCAAAAAAACCCCACTTCTACCCACATTTGATTGACATAAAACAAAACACATCCCGATGACGATGGCTCTCCCTTTTCAGTTTTCACATTCATTGGAAAAAACCAAAAGCAGTTCTCATTAGTACCAATATAATTCGGTCTGTACCCTTAAAAGTGCTGTGGTTTGGTACCTAGTCCTAACCCTCGTGCCCCTTTTCCCCCGTTGTCCTACGCTCCTGTGTGTGTGTGTGTGTGTGTGTCATAGAGCGAAAGGGAGAGAGAGCTACGAGAGGGGACTCCTCTTTCCAGGAAGGCTGTTATAGCTGAGAAGTACTAGGAAAGTGCAACACACAGAGATGAATAATCAGTAAACAACATGTTGTCATGCAGTTGTCGAGCAGTTGAAGTTAATCTTAAAGGTCAAATCGCAACAAAACAAAGCATTTATCTCGCTCACGTGTGACATATGTCAATTTACTGTCTTTGAGTCCATTTTCAGAGCAAACATATTGATGTCAAAGCAGGAACAGCACAGGCGTAAACAACAACACTAACGACACCTGCATTTCATTCATGTGCATACTAGCGCATGGCATGCTGGGACATTTGAGTAGAGCAGAGCTATCCTTCATTTTATTAGTAGCATCTGTGCTTTACCTAATTTAACAACTCAAACTGTGACATTAAGGTTAGTCAGTAGTTTTTTTCAGCATGTCTAAACACTGACTTGACTTTAAATCATGAATGCAGTTTGTCACTCTTGGCCTTTTAATGATGCATGTTTTGAGAAATATTCTGGGTGTGCAATGGAGCAGACTGTTTCCGTTTTAAACCACTGAGTGTCACTAGTGGGAAAGTTGTCATTCAAGGGATTCAAGCTCCTGACTGCCAAGAGGAAGCTGCAATCAGGTACAGAGAAACGTGTGGTGTGCTCTGTGTGGTTGATATCAGATCAGATATAAAATAACCAGAGATGCTACACAGAATTCACCGGTTAAATCAATAGAAAATCAACAATAGGCGACAGAGGTAAACAACAGTGGACCACGTGCTTAAAAGAAGTGCAAAGGATGTCCAAAATGATCTGCTCTGAAGAGGTCGCTAAATTTTCATGTTCACAAGAGACTTCGCCGAGAGAGTCGAACAATGTGAAACCAGGCAACCGCCAACTTCAAGCACATGGTTCACATTAAGAACTCCAAATCAACTTGTGAAGACTAAAAAAGACATCTTTTTAAAAAAAACAAAAAAACATGAGTCCAGACTAGAGCTGATTTCATTGGGTCATCAGGTTAATACTTTATTTTGTTTGATTGCAGCAAAGAGAAAGAGAAAAGGGAGACGGAAACGAGGGGAGAGAGAGAGAACAAGAGGGAGGTCGGGGGGGGGAGAGAGGAGACTACAGACTTTGGGAGAGCTGTGGCTACAAGCCTTCGTATCAAATCTAAAGACAAAGTCATCAGGCAACATTAAAACATCTTTTAAAAATAACATTAACATATTCTGTGGGCTCTATATGGCACAGTATTACCCTAGACATGTACACGATACCAAAACAGTTTAGCCACACCCCTACGTCTATGAACAGCTTCATAGCAAACAAAGCCATGAACTCTATCTCCAAATTATTCTGTCGGTTCTCAAGAAAATGCTCGTTTACTATTCAAATTTCTTATGCCATAACAAGGCACCTTAACAGTTGAAATCTGGCAGATCACATCTTACTATAGATAATTATTGAAATATCAAAGCAGAGGCACATTCATTTAAACTAAAACATACAGTAAATAGTTGTATATTACCACCAGATTCCAGTCCAGTCACTACAATACGTCGATTTGCATGCTTTTGGTCTGTATGATAACCGTGATGGCAAACTATGGCATAAGAAATGGTCCAAAAACACAAACATGTCCATCTACAGGAATGGCTTGAGATTATTGGAGACAGCAAGGCTTTTTTACACTGAAACTAACCCACAGAAAAGAACGAAAATAATAACAGGTGGCCCATACACTGCCAAGGGGTATGCTGTTTAGGCA
This sequence comes from Diplodus sargus, assembly GCA_903131615.1. Taxonomy (NCBI): domain Eukaryota; kingdom Metazoa; phylum Chordata; class Actinopteri; order Spariformes; family Sparidae; genus Diplodus; species Diplodus sargus. The sequence continues at coordinate 162,423 of CAEMYA010000306.1, read as the reverse complement.
GATTTACAGTATTTTGGTTTTCATATCACGCAGTCACTCACTTCTCGTACACGAAACACGTACGCCCACGCGCAAAAGGCTTGTAACCACACCCAAGGGGATGCTTGTGCGCCCCTGCAGTTGGTCACGCTGTGTTTTAACACTCCTGCCTGAACCTAAAGGCGCCCCAGTACCATCACACACATGCGCACACACACTGAAACATATGAACTTCATCCAGAGGAGGTGCAGTGCACGAGTGTTTGCTTGAGGGCAGAGGAATAATTCAACAGCTCCGATATAGTGACTGAGACGTGGCAGATAGTTCTGTGGAGTATTTCCAATCTGCGGTCTATAATGAATAAAATAAAAATAAAAAATAAGAAAAATTATCAACAGAGATATGGAAGATGAAGAGGGCAGAAAATATAAGAGGGAACAAAAGCTGTGCGCACAATGCCAGATTTGCTGAAGATATAAACGGTTAGGAAGCAAGTGTTGCTCATGCTTTGTGGATACAGAACCCAAGTTTACTGACATGTTCCTAGGACTACTGTATATATGCATACCAGACGTTATACGGTTCTTTTAACAGGTTATTTGTGTCAAAACAGAAAACAAAAAGGAACTGAAACCAACTCTACCATTAATGCAGCTGTACTTCATTAACCTCGTGACTAAATTTACATTCATATTTTTAAGTTTACTCCCCCTTTTCACTGAAGCCATTTTCATCTGGTAAGAGGGCTAAACAACATAAACAACAACATAGTTTAACAAAACAAACATATAGAGATAACATTACACATAACAAAAAAGGCCCCCAGGAGGGCACCTGGGGAGTTTCGGCCACCGCTTTGGCTGCTAAGCTCAGCCTTTTTCCTACCTCTTATTATATGACACATGGGGCCGGAGGGGACATAGTTCAGGCTATTTCCAATCTCCCCTCAGCTGCGGAGGGGAGCCGGACAATGTTTTTGTCCCCAAAGTCATTTCTGTGGGGCTTTCTGACTCAAGAGTCCAACAGTTTTGTGCCCATATATTTATTTTCCTATCCAGAAATAACTCAATACCCTGAATCCATTTTTTTTTTAAATTTTTCCTTCCTTGCTATCGCTTTCTTCTTCCTGGCGTAGGAAATGGAGCCTTTTCCTCTTTCAATCAAAGAGGAAAAGGCTGCGCAAGATGAAGGCTGACTGGTTTTTATTCTTTTCCTTTTTTTATGTGAAGGAAATGAGATGAAAAACGGAAGTGCAATGGTCTACCAACCTTTTATTCTCACCCAGTGGCCAGCTACATACCCAAAGCAGCTACAAGTGTCCCCTTTAAGTGACCACTAACTTCTCTATTTTGTGCACGTAAGGTATAAACTATGGTGAATGCTATACAGATCCTACAGTGTCATCTGGCCACAAAGTCGCCAGGGTAGTTGAGACATTAGAAGCTCAGATGATCTGTCATTGTCGTAGACTTGCGTCCAGCCATAGCAGTGACTTCTTAATGATTTGGATATGAGGAATCACTTCTAAATGCACTTCTACACCTACAGTAGCTATTCCGACTAGAGTAGGAATGCTGTGTGCGTCTCACACGGAATGATCTAGCCATTCACACACACATCTCATCACTCACCAACGCCCGTGCACGCACACACACACATACACGCACACACACACACACACACACACACTCTCCCACATACATGATATTACCTGCTTCAGCCAACCTTTGCATGCACAAATCCTTCCATACATGTGCATGTACATGCTCATATATAACGTTCATGGACAGTTTAACAACAGGATACACCTGCATTTGCTCCATACAAATACACGCAAGGTTTGAGTTGCTTGATGCGCCACCTCCAACTGTGTTGAGTAAGGACCCTTCTGTCTCATCCCTTATCCTTTCCCACACAAGCCTTCCCTGAAGAGCATTTATCCTGGTTATGCGGTGACTATAAAGGGAAGCAGACTGAACTAATTTTTCACATAACATACACCCTGTTAGCAGTTCTTATTCTTATAGATAATATAATGAGTCAGGGAGGAAGATTAATCAAGCTCTAGAACTACGACACACTACAGCAAGACAGGAGAGACACAGAGAAAGGTGAGCAAGAGTAAAGATAGGGGAGTGATGATACGTCACTATAATATCAGCCTCTCTCCCCGTTTCTTTGCTCCTTCTCCCTTCATCCTACTCCTGTTTCAATGCCTAGCTCTGATCTCTACTGAATAAAAAAGAGGCAGGGGTGCTGTGCGAGTGTACTCAGTGACCCAGTGAGCACGCACCCCTCCCACTCCCATCCTCAAAAGGCCAGGCAGTCCCCATTGAATTATATTCCTCAGAGTACTTCTGTGTCCTACGGTTTGCTGCCGCTGCTGTCTCGTTGCTTCTTGCTGCTGCCACTGCCGCTGCTGTAGAGGCTGGGATTGGCCACAAGCGGGTGAGGGGCTGCGCCCATGTAGGGTCCAGCAGCGGCTGCGTAGTTGAAGATGGCAGGGAGGAAAGGCAGAGGCTCCACCTTGTCCCCTCCAGGTGCCATCATATTCAGAGCCACAGGAAGAGCTGCCAGGTTATAAGGGTAGGCCAGCAGCTGGGGCCCATAGAGCAGCTGGTAAGGGTCCGGATAAAATGGCAGCTTAGCCAGGTCCCCGCCATTAGGGACCATCATTTTCCCCAATGGGCCAAAGGGAAGCGCTCCAGCGGGGTAGGAGGACATGAGCAGATTGTCCTCCTGCTTCTTACCAGAGCGGTAGCTGTCCGGCACAATAAGGGGTAAGGGATAATTCTGGGAAGGGTAGCCCACAGGGGTGGTGTCCCCCTGCTGGGAATCTCTGGAAGAAACAGTGTCCTGGTGCTCAGGCTCAGGTGGTTGGGGGGCTCGGGGGAGAAGCAGAGCGTGGGCAGAGGGGCGGTCACCGGCACCAGCTGCTCCTGTGGGCAGTGTGAGCCTGTCAAGTCCTTGTGAAGTGGAGTGAACCTGTCGGTTGGCGTGAGCTAACAGTCCGATAGTTGAGGGGGATCGACAGGGGGACTTGGGAGTGTGCCTGTGTGAGGAGGGTCCATTCATAGTGGTTTGAGTGGGGATATGCTGGGGGGACGGCACAGGGCTCAAGGGCTCCTCTTTAGGCACCAGCAGAGAAATCTGGTCCTCTGGGGCATGTGCAACTCTACTCATTTGCGGGCCCCTATCTATCTCTGTTTCTCTCTCTGTCACCATTTCTTTGTCCCTCTCCCTTTCTCTCTGTCTCTCGAGCTCCCTCTCTTTCTCTCTCTGCCTCTCTATCTCCCTCTCTCTAGCTAGAATAGAGGACATGGTCAGGTCTTGTGCTTCATCAGGAGAGGGACACCTGGACAGGGACTGAACTCTGAGATCTTGGACCAGAGGTGGTTCCTCGTAAGTTCCATGTAAAAATACGCTGTTCCCACCCTGCCTCTCTCTGTCCATAATGACCCCATCCCGTTTCATGAATCCCCCCTCGGAGATGAGCGCTGTTGTCATGGAAACAGGAGGAGCAGCAGTGGTTATTCTGGTCTGTGATGTCATGGGCACATTTGGAGAGGTGTTGGTGGATGCCACGATGTGCACAGGGCTGGGTATTCTGTGGATCTGACTGTCGAGGTTCTTTTTGCTGGGGGTGCGGTAGTCCAGACATTCAGGTCCATTCATGACAAGCACACTTTGGAGAGTTGAGGGTGTGGCGGGCGTGAAATCATGTTTAGTTGGCGTAAAGTTTACCGGTCTTTCTAATAGGGGTTCTGCAATTTGCGGGCTGGGCTCTGTCTCCAGAGCCGGATGTGTGAGCTCTGTCAATTCAGGTTTGTCGCTGAATTCTGACATGTGATGCTCATCTGTCAGTTCACTGGGATGGTCTTTATGCTGCTGTGATGCCAAACAGTCACCACTGCTGGGTGGGTCTGGTGTTGAATAACTGATAACTGAAACAGAGAGAGCACTGGGAACCAGTCCTTTGTCAGTCTCTGGGTCTCTGCTAACAGTGTTAACAACTGTCTCTGTTGTTTTTGGCTTCGATTCTTTATCTTCCTTTTCTCTCTCTGGGGAACTGCTTAGCTCATGGCGTCGGATATGGCGAGTCAGTGCTGAAGAGGTCTTGCACACCTTATGACACTGTGGACAGGTGTGTCGTGATAATGCTCTTCTGCTTAGGCGACTTGGGCTAGAATTACTCCCTACTAAGCCTACTTGCCCTCCTTTTTCTTCATCATACTTTGCCATCTCTGGTAAAGATTTAACCCCAACCCCTTCAACTTGTTCGCCAAGTGCCACTTTAGGGGGTACGGAGAGTGCCTCAGTAGGCTTGGGATGCTGGGCTCTCTGGTGGGCTTCCAATTTATCCCTTGAGGGGAAAGTGGCTCGGCAGAAGAGGCATACAAACTCCAGCAGATGGCTCAGCTCGTGTTTGTCTCGCTTCCTGGGGCTTGAGAACCAGCGGCCACATGTACCACACTCTGCTGCATTCCCATTAGTCCAAGGCCGCCTCTTTATTCCCGTAGGAGCCACTGAGGTAGAGACAGGAGGCTTTGGAGAGGGCAGAGGAGGAGCGGCGAGGTCATGACGGGCCCCCTTAACTTGTTCTTCTGCATCTTTGTTTTTCTCCTTTAAAGGGGCGGAGAGATACTCTTTCTTTTTCCTCTCTTCCTTGTCTCTGTTAGCTTTTGAGGCTTTTTTAGCTTCTACAATCTTCCCATCCTCCTCTTCCTCGTCCTGTGATTTATCCGTTTCTTTATTCACATGGTTCTTGAGCCTCTCTGCTCTCCTCTTCAGCCGAATGGAACGCTTAAACTTCAGTTTCCTTTGCCAGCTCTTGACCCTCTGTAGGTGTGCTTGGGCCTTTCTCTTAGGCTTGTAGGAGTAGTAAGGCCTCCATAAATTATCCTGCGTGTCATGGTCGCTCTCCTGTTCGCGAACCTCCCGTCGGAAGTAGTACTCCCTCACTTCATCAGGGGATTTGGAGCTCTTTCTCCTGACCTCCTCCTCCTCTTCTTCCTCACATTCTCCTTCTTCTTTTTCACCTTCTTCTTCTTCCAAACTGGCTCTGCGGTGGAGGCGGTGCTTATGGTGATGGTGGTGGGAGTGAGAATGGCGTGGTTCCTTGGCTTCCCGCACAGATGATGTCTCACACCGTTTGGTTTTTGGGGGAGAAAGGCTCTTGTCTCTTCTAAGGTCTGTTTCAGAGATGCTGCGCTTCACTATTGCTTCCTCACCAATACGTACAGTGATCTGGCACAGTGGTCCTGCCTCTTTGACCTGTGACCCTACAGATGCTGACAGCTGCTTGGAGCTAGAGATCTCACTTTTGCTGTGGGACTTGCGTGATTTGTGAAATAATCTGCCTGTCTCCCCATCCTGTCTACCTCCTGAGCGCTCCTCTGTGGTATCTGAACTGTCTCTTGACCTCTTTCTATGGCTATCTGCACTATCTCTTTGTGTTTTGATCGGCCGGGGACTGCCCTTGTGTGAAGTCTGACTGCTGCTGTTGTCAGGGGAGGGGCTGTTCAACGGACTTTTTTCACTTCCAGAGGTGACCTGGTTGCTGTGCACAATGACAGAGGATGACACCGCTGTTCCATGAACTATGACAGAGGGTTTCGTATGGCCATATGTTATCACAGAAGGCATGCTTGTTTCTGTGCCTCTGCCACTCTTGGGAGTTTTGGTTTTGCTGCTACTAGACATTTTGAAGCTGCCACTGCCTCTACCCTGCTCCAACTCTAGGGCCTCACTGTCATGTTTTCTAACTTGGGGCATGTCCGTTTGGGGGAGGGGTGTTAGTGTGGAGAGGTCCCTGTGCTCAGCCACGGAAACAGGGAAGCCATCGGGGAAGGCATCTGGGTCAGGCTTTACACTCTGAGGGTGGGCCCCACTGATGAGGCTTTGTAGGTCCCCAGGGCCCAGAGCACAGCCCAGGCCAGGCAGGGAGAGGGAAGGTGTTTCAGTTGGTGGCAGGAGCAGGCCATTATGCAAACTGTCACTGTAGGTCTTGTAGGGTCTCTTCTGGGAACGCATGGGGAGAAGGCGGTAAAGCTTGAGGGCATTCGCTTTCTGCTTGTAACCCCCATTAGCAGTCTTTTCACTGGAGATGAGACTGGGGTTAATCCCATGAATGGCCTTCTGGTGTGTTTTGAGGTTGTAGTAGGTGGCAAAGGCATCCCAACAGAAGATGCACTGGTAGCGTCGCTCTCCTGTGTGCCACACCTCATGCTTTGTGCGGTACTCAGCCAGGGCAAAGACCTTGTCGCAGTAATGGCAGGGATATCTGCGGCGCCATGAGTGCACATTAGAGTGACGCTTCAGGCTGGATAAAGTCATGTAGGAACGCTCACACACAGAGCAGAAGTAAATGACATTGCCATCTACCACCTTCACAAAATGGTGTTCATCACCCTCGAGTATCTCTGTGGCTGCTGCATCATCACCTTGGATACGTGCCAGGAGGCTCCGTGCTTTCTTCCCTGGCCGCGCCTTACTGATGTCTGTTTCTCCCACAATCACTCCCCCCTCCACTCTCACCTCGCCGTCCTCCAGCGGCTCCTCCTTTGGCTGCACAGTGAGCGGAGGAGGGCCCAGGCTGTTGGAGGGTAGGCTTGGCACCCTGCAGGCGGCCTCATGGGATTGCAGCCTCTTGCTGTGGATGAAGACTTTGCCACAGTAACGACAACTGAGGGCGCGGCTGCCACGATGCAGCCGCATGTGGACCGTCAGAGAGGAGGCTGAGCTGAAAAGCCGGTGGCAGACGCCGCAGATCAGCTCGGGCTTCAGGCTGTCGGTAGGGGAGTATGAGGAAGAGTGTGGGGGTGCGGTAAGACCCTCTGATGGGGGGGGAGGGGGTGGTGGTAAGGGGGGAGGGAGATGGAGGGTGGGTGGGTGAAGACTTGGTCCATGAGGGCTTCCCACTTTCCCAGCTGGCCTTCCAGTTATTTTCTCTCTCCTCTCTGCGTCCCCTCCTCTCTGATAGGCTGATGTGCCCAGACTAAAGAGGATCTGGGCGGTTTGAGAGGGTGATGCTGTACCATTGGCCAACCTGTGCCTCTCATCCCATCCATCACTGCTATAACCTCCCCCTAAAGACCCGCTGGAGGATCTCGGGGGCGACCTGTGAAACTGAGTCTCTGTATTGAGTCTGGAGCACTTCAGAGGAGGCGGGGATTTTATATCCTTCCTGATAAGTGCATGAACAGTCATGGGAGATGAGGAGGAGGACGGTGAAGAGGACGGAGAGCTGTCGTGCCTCGGGGGCTTAAAAGGTCTGTGCTTTACGTCCATGGTAGCATCCAGTTTCCACAGCGATGCCTCATCTGAACTCTTGGAGGATGGCCGCCGTCGGTGGGGGGAAGGGGAGGACGAGGAGGAGTTGCGACAATGGTTTGGAGATGTCAGAGAGGCTGGAAGAGGGGCGGCGCTGAGCGGGAAGCTTAGGGTGATCTTTGCATTTTTAGGTCCATCAGCCATGTCCTCCAGCCTGTCCTCCATCATAGCCTCTCCCCGGCCTCCATGCCTTTTACCCTTCATCTCCAACTGCTCAGCTTCCCCTTCCTCCTCCTCCTCTTCTTCAGGCTGAGAGGCGACTCCAAGACAGCAGACTGGTTTGTGTAGTCCTTCGATCTCTCTGTGTAAAAGTGAGGAGGCCCGAACTGGGTGAAGGGTCTCTACAGCCGCTAACAAGGAAGACAAAGGTGATGACCGCCGACTCTGGTGGCACGTGGTATCCTTAGGTGCACAATGTGTGAAGTTGCAGAGGGAATTTAGTCCAGCATCCAGGTGTTGCTCACTCAGACTCGTCTGAATAAGGCCCGCATGGAGGGGGTCCCACACCTTCTCACCGGACACCATGACCAGCCCCCGAAATCTGAGAGAGAAAAAAGAAATAGTGTATTAGCATCATAAACATCCTTAGATAAATGTACAGCATGTACTTTAGCATCGACACAAAGCAAGGAACTATCATTTCACCCGAAGATTTTGCAGTAGCAGTCATGACGCTTGTGGAACACTTTGAGAAACGGAAAAGAAAACTAAATGCCCCAGCAATGCTGAACTCCGACAGCTCAGCCAGGAATGGTGAGTGCAAGGAGGGAGAGGGCAGGGGGAAGGAATGAATCTGCGGCAGTGCTGGTTTAGATTTCAGCGTGCCACAACCAAGCCTTCAGAAAGGCATTCCAGAGATCCATCTCCCTCTCGGCTGTGACACAACATTCCCTATGCCTAATTGGAAGGCATTCAGATTTAATCAAGATTCAGAATAGTGTTGACTTAGATTCATGGCACGTAACGCACATAAAAATAGTCCCACACTCTAGCCATTTGTGCGAGAGCCTTGTTAGCCATTCCTGGCAGTGGCTAGTATTTGCCAGGCACGACTCTAACCATTTATTTGTGAAGGCAAAGACGGGAGGGAAGGAAAGAGGGGAAGAAGAGAGGGGAGGGAGATTGTATGCATGTGCACAGAGAAGGGGTGTTTTTCCGCCCTCTGCATCCGGTACAATCTCAGCTAAGCTGTAGGAGATGAGCGACAGGCTATTCTCATTTCCATTCTAATTCGACCGCCATGGTGGCGGATCATGCCGTCCTCCTGCAATTTCTCCATACGTAAGATAGCTGCAGGTTCCTGTGTGAGAGGCAATTTGCCGTTATTACTTATTTAAAATGGGTGCATCTGTTTAGGTCTGCAGGAGGGGGAGAACGACGGAGACAGTATAAGGCCATAATGATGCGACGAGAAGAAAAATCCTCAGTCATGCTTTTCTGCCTGCGTTTTCAAGCAGCAAAGCAGCCAGGAAGGCAGGCCGCTGTAAAATTCCACAGGCAGCCCAGAACAGGCAGAAACTAGGTCAGCACTGTTATTGCAGAGGGAAGAGGAGGGAGAGAGGGAGAGAGAGAGCGCGAGAGGGTGAGGATGAGGGAGAGTGAAAGGGTGATAGAAAAAGGGAGAGAGAAAGAGAGCGAGGGTTAGCGAGAGAGCAGGAGACAGAGAGAAGGAGAAAGGGGGAGGAGGGTGGTCTGAAACAGGAACAGTCAGACACGCTGCACTGTCAGACAGACAGGAGCCCAGGCAAACACTAACACACACAAAAACAACAAGCACATAGACAAACATATAATCACACATGTACACTCGCACAAGCAAACATGCATGTGGACACAGCACTGTACGTAGGCTCATACTCAGACAGGCATAAACAAAGTAGTTCCACACGGACAGCCCGCTTGTAAATGACATTCAAAACCAAAAGGTGAGAGCGACTGAAGGCCGAGAATGAGGATACAGGTGGAGTGAGGTACAGGCAACGAAAGGAAAACACAAGAGTGTGTTGATGACGTACTTAGTGCAAGCAGTGACACATGCTTTCTGTTGTTAGGGGACAACAAACAGGCTCATGCCTTTTCAAGATATCTGAAAACACGATGCACAATGCTGTCTCGCCAGGCTTGCCATATTTCGCTGCTCTGTATTGAAACAGGCCGTCATTGTCACTCACATTTGCTGAGCGATAGATGTTGTGCAGGAAATCCCTTATGGCAAGCTGCTACAAGTGGGCGGACACGCTGAGAGACAGCGCTAAGGCTAAAAATTTCACCATCTCATCTGATGCCTGCGCGGCGGACAGGAAAATGCGTATGACGCCCCCTCGCTCTTTTCTTTATCTCCCTGTGACGCACGCAGCCGCTGCACAAGCACAGCCTGCACGACGCGCTGTCTGACTGTGACAGGCAGCTTTTAACACGCTTTAAATGTGCCGGAGTTACTCACACACACTGAAATGTGTGCACAAATTGTACAGGACACGCAGAAAAACACTCTTATTTTGCGGAGATGAGTGGATGCACACATCAACACACAGACGTCCTTTTGTACGACTTACTGGCACGCAAACAAACGTGATCGTGAATGTGAAAAAAGGACCCTAAAGCAGAATCAAAACAAAAAGCGACAGTGTTCCCACACCTCTCTGCAACAGGATGTTCTGAGCAAACAAACATGTTCGTCAGCCTATGAAGCGTTCGTCAATTTACGCTCGTTGCACTACAAAATTGGATTGCACGAACGGGTTCTCGGCGGATGCGGGACAAATGACTGAGTCGACTCACGTAAAACATAAAACAACTAATACCAAGCGCACTGGCCCTCATACAGCGACAGGCACAGTCACTTCGCTGACAGGAAGAGGGAACAGAGGCATACTTGTAGTCACACACAGATTTAATTTGTGTTCCATATCAAATTACCAATGTGAGGCAAAAATAAACACTGTTGTTTTTTAATTCTGGGGATCTGGTTATCTAATGTTAAATAATTAGAAACAGCACAAACTTGCAAACCTCTGCTTTGTCTAACTTTTGAAACTCATTAATCTATAACAAACTGTTTGGCTCATTAATCCTAACATACTGTGCGCTTGAATTTTGCAACCCATTCATAACAGCAGAAGTTTTAATACTTGACACTTTGCCACGAGCATCTGAGAGACACGGATGACTTTGTGACCTTGGAAACCGTTAGTAATCCGCTGAATTTAAACAGTCAACTAGGAACATTACTGCTAAAGTGGACTTGCATAACATAAGGCAGGACGGCAGAAGAGTTTGGCTGGTGCGCCAGCTCAAGGCCTTGAACCAGCCGTTGAGCAATCTGTTTATTCCACACTGAAACTTGTGCTGACAGACAAATAAGCATTAGGATCCGACGCTTGTTTGTTTTGTTTTCTGCTTTGCCATCTTCCCTCTGAAAAGGAAATTCTACAAAAATCTAACCACAAGTATTGGGATATTTATGCACTTCAAAGAGAAAGTGCACGCAAACTGAAACGTGTATGGCTGTTTTAAGCCATTTGGTCGGATAAACTGTGGCTATAATTGAGGATTTAAAGTCCGATCATGGCAAATTACATTTTTAATACTGTTTTAATGCCGCTTTATATACTTTCACATTTTTTATGGATGTATACAGCTAACATTTGTACCTCATTAAAATGTTTTTAATAGAGCACAGCTAAAATAAAGCCATCTCTTTTGCAGTACACTCTACTTAAAGGATAATTCTGGTTGATTACAACTTATTTTAGAGACTTTAAGTTAAAGAGTTTGGAGCTTTAAGCGACAGGAGTTTAAACAATGTTTCAGACAGAGGGGGGGATACCTTTTCTAACCCCTTTCTAGTAGTAACTCAAAATAAAATTATGAACCTAAAAATTGGCATTTTTACAGGTCTTGGGGAGTACTACAATAAATGTGAAAAAAGTAGAATAAAGCCTTTTGTGGCTCCAGACGAAGCTGCATGTAATATGATAAATTACCTCGTGTGATGTCACTCAGTGTCGAAGTTGCATTGTGGGTAATGTCAGCGTCAGATTTATAAAGAAAGAAAAAAAAAGTGGAATAAAAAGGATTATATATTTAATTCTGCTGTATTGATTTTGATCTTTTTTTTTAACTATCCACAACGAGTCCAACAGTGTTACGGGAGTGCAGCGTTTGACCAAAACTTGGTGCCCACATTCCCAATTAGGCAAATTAGTCAGATTACATGCAGCTTCCTCTGGAGCCACAAAACATTTTTAACTGCTTTTTCACATACGCAGTTTTACTCTTCAAGACCTGTAAACCCACTTTAATGTGCGAAATTGGCGGAGTTAACCTTTGAGCACTGCAGGTCAAAGTGGAACCAAGAAGTCGATCTGTATTTAGCATATTTCTTCTTCTCACTTCTATTTTAGCGGGTTGGTGAGGGCAGTGTTGTTATGACTAACAGGAATCGGAGCCAAAATGCTGAAAAGCCAGAAATAAGTTGTAAGAAACCAGAATCGTCCTCTGACTGTATCTGTAGCAGTCATGTGCTGACGTCTTTGGCCATGTGTGCATGTATGTGCGTGTGTGCGAGGGGTTAAGGGGAGTGCCTGCGAGGCAGAATGTGGGGGGCCTCGGTGTTCCAGCCGGCGAGCCAGCGGCGAGGAGCATGTGGGAAGAGGAAGGTGTCGGTTGGGCTTTCTCCCCAGCGAGGGGCAGCCAGAGGGGCCCGGCTATCGGAGCAGCAGTTGGTCTGTAAAGAGAAGGGTGTATGTGTGCGAATATGAGGGTGTGTGTGAGTGGGAGGGGGGGCATCGTTAGCAAAAGCAGCTACTGAACTCTCTACAACCCCCCGGCCAAGAGAGCGTGGTGGAGCCAGCCAGATGGGATAGAGGGAGAGAAGGAGGGAGGAGGTGAGGGAAGCTGGTATGGGTCGGGGAGTGGTTGAGTGGAGGTGGTTGTGGTGGTGTGAGCGGGGGGAGCCGGGGGTAACTTCAAACATGTCTCTCCTATGTTCACATTTGATGGTTTCCTTGTCTTTCAGATCCCCCTCAGCATGACTGACTGCGTGCCCCCTCAGCTCCCCCCCTCCCTGCGTGTAAACTGTCGTACCGTGGTGTTTTCGCATGCCGCTCCACGCACCAGCGAACCTGCCCATGTCCTGAACGCCACACTCTCCATGCTCTGTTAGCTCTCAGCCCAGCACGTAATTCCCATAATTCTGCTCCCTGCGACAGAATCATGGGAGGCATTAGGAAACGGCGAGGCCCGAAAAAAAAAAGTACCCCTGGAGAGCAGTAACACTACACCGGTGACCTTTTTGAGGTAATTTCCCCAAAATCATTTTCAATTTCACACGTAGTCCCTGTTGAAGGGGGCGTGAAAGCCCCCCGTTGGAGTTCTCGGTCTCAAACAACCAAGCAACATCTTAGTATAAGCGTGCTGAGACATTTTATGACAGTCACTATATACTGCATGTTGGGTTAGAGAAGGTGCTGCATCAGTTTCCTGAGTACGTCCACATCCTTTATGTTTGTGGCATTTAAAAAAAAAACAGAGCCAACCAAATTTGGTTTTGCACTCTGCAAAACTTGCATGATAGCGCCTTTATGTCCGGGCAGAAAAACCAACGACCCAAATACAAATACAGCAGACGGTTTTTTGTCTCAGAAAGAATAAATGACCAAAATAAAAATGCTGCCAACACCGTGACAGCATCACCTATGTGACACCACAGAGCAGCGCGAAGCCACACTTCCTATTACCTGACCTATGACCCCTACCCCTGATGCAGCGTGGATCATATATTCCATACATTGAACGCACGGGGGGGGCTTGACTTGGCGTCCGTGAAAAGCAGGAATGTGGAGTAGTTGGCAGCAGATGCTCTGTTGTTTTGGAAAAGAAAAGTAAGGCTTCAGGCTGCCACAACGGGGCTGGTGACATCAATATGCCCTCTGCTGCTCTACGAGAGACAACCTCCAGCACAACAACAGGCTGGTAAAATGGAGGACGAAACTGGGCGGCCCAAAACCGAAATAAGAGACAGAACCAGTCGCTAGAGCGAGAGATGTTTACTGTCGCCTGCATACAAGTTTTTCCCTCAAAACACTTCCTCTTAGTAGTAAGTTGATGGGCAAGGGTTGGCAGACCGGCCCACCGTGTTAGGACCCAAACAACAAAAGCTCACATCTGCTCTGACGTGTGCTGGACGCCCCCCCCCCACCCCCCCACCCCCCGTCTGCGGTGAATCACAGCGACGCGAGAGGCTTCGATAAATTAAAAGTTTCATCACAATCTCAAAACGAGTCATCGCTCTTGAAAAAGAACTGCGTGGTGCGCCAGCAACAGAGGGGAGGATGAGGGAGACAGGGCCTGTTACTGGCACACACACACACACACAGGCAGACCCAGCACAGACGCACACACATAAATACGCTCCCACTAGCACACACACACTGCATAAATGCGCACACCCACCAACACTCACGCCCCAACACACGCACAGTAAAATAAAAACCTTTTCCTCCTCTTCACGCGCGGAGCGGCTGCCGCCGCCGCAGCAGCAGCGGAGTGAAGCAGAAAAACAAGCAGGAAAACAACAGAATTCAGCCTCTCTTCCTCTTATTCTCTCTGGCTGTCTCTCAGGAAGGCAAGCATACAAGAGAACGTACCTCGGAAAACCTCCTGCTGCATCTCTGCTGCGATGTGTTCTCTCCCCTCACACTCCCTCTCTCCCTCTCCCTCTCTCTCTCTCTCTCTCTCTCTCTCTCTCTCCCCCTCGGTCTGTGTATGCGCACGTCTGAGTGTGTGAGAGAGAGAGAGAGAGAGAGAGGGAAAGAGAGAGGGTGAGCGCAGGGAGAGGCGGTGCACACACACACACACACACACACACATACAAGCAGCAGTGTGTGAAGACCGAGGGCAGGAGCGATTCTCACACTCGAACTTGCTCGCTCTCTCTCGCTCACTCCCCCTTTTCTTGCTCTCTCTCCTCTCTCACTCCAGTTTCTGACACACGATTCTTAGTGTTTTTGCTCTTTTTTTCCAGCAAGTGAATCCCCCCCTCTGCATGTACCCCCCACTCCAAATCACCCCCCACCCCCACTGAATCCAATCTTCTTTTTATTTGGAAGTGTTGTTCCCTCACTCCCTCTCTCTCTCTCCACACACACACATACACACACACGCATGCACGCACGCTTGCGCACACACACACACACACACTACTTTATATACACAAAGCCCAGCGATAGGGAGAGGGAGGGAGAGGCAGAGGGAGACAGAGTGGGAGAGCAAGCAAGCAAGAGGACGCCATTTAAGCAGTTTGTTACGAGCACTGCAAGTCCCCAAAATGGCTGAAAACAAACAGGAACCACGCCAACTCTAAAAACCTGGGCACAAGGACGGACGGACGGAGACACACAGACAGGGAGTGAGAGGAGAGTGAGCGAGGGAGATGGCGAGAGAGTGAGACAGGGAGAGGACAAACTGGCGGTAGTCAAATGGCGGATGGGAGCACTCTGTGAAACAAGTGAAGTTGAGGGGGGAAAAAAAATGGAGGCATTAAAGGGGCACTCCAGGGATTTATCACAACGCTCTGAAAAAATTCATGGACTTATGAGAGACAGATTAAAAAAAGAATGGTCAAAATCGATGCAGCAGAGGCCGAGATATCCCGACTCAAAGTTCGTGGTGTGGCTAGAGCATCATAAATGCTGGATTCGATATTTCCCATGATGCAACTTGATAGCATCTTTCAATTGGAGTCGCACTGCCCACGTCTGACTCACTTCAATTCCTCAGTTTTTCTGGTCTCGAAGGGCATTCAGATCAAAAGTAGCACACAACACAACATGCTAAGTTGGTGTAGCACGTTGTGTTGGATCTAATTTTCTCTGATACTATTTGTGAAACAAACAAAACATGGCCGCTGATGGCAGGTTGTCACTGCTAAATGCTAACCGTAGTCACAAAAGTCTTAGGAGGGTTTGGGAACGGCATGGTTTGGATCACTCTTCCTTTGTGGGTCTGGGGTTACCATCGAGTGTGATGCGTTTGAAGGCCGAAACACTGCAGAGTGATAGATGGTCGCATCAAAAAGGATTTTTACAGCTCATCAATGTTGCAATTGCGAAGTAAACAGCTATTCGCCATATTTGCACATTGCCCAATGCTCCATGCTGTTGATGATTCCCTCGATTGCAGGAAAGCCAGGGCCCTTTTTCACAAGAGCGACTTGCGAATGGTGGTGGCATCAGATTACACAAACGGGTGTTGCTTTCAAATTGAGGCCTACACGGTTCTCACATGCTAATGCACGCAGTTTATGGCGCTTGAAATGCGTCAAAAGTTTAAAAAAAAAGTGAGGAAATGATCTATTGTTGGAAATCACAGCGCACCTGAGCATCAAGTTTTTTTGTCTGCGTCTTCTACCACAGTACAAACATCACAAACCCTGAAATGCCGGCCAGAGCAGGATCTAATTTTCTCTGACTTCAGAAAGCTCCCTCCAGACATTATGTTTTCACAGGCTGAGTATTACTCCTCATGACGGGTAAGCTGATCTTCATGCGAAATACCAGTGGGGTGCCCCTTTAAAAGCGAAAAAGGGAGTAAAGGTGGACAGACAGGGACAAAAACTGGGGCATTTGCGCTCTTTCGATCGTCCGCGTTCTCAGCTAAAAGGGTTCAAGTGCTATCAGCGGCGATGCCAGTCGCGCCAATTAACTGCTTTTAGATCAGCGTGTATATCTGTGACTGACACATGTGGCTCAACTGAAACTACTGGTGACGCGCTTCAGAACAACTGAAAATCCCCCACGCCGCAGTCAAGGCCTTGCAGCTGGAAATCAGCTCTGATTCATCCGTATCCATGCAAAATGCCTCGCAGCAACGACTCTCTTCGTTCTGCTCGCTGTCAGCCACGCACGTCACGGTCAGTGGAAATTCCACATATCTCTGTTCGCCCTCCGCCGGTCATGAGCCACTCGGTTGCCTTAGATCAGGATTCTATCAGCTGGAACAGGAGGGCAGAAAAATGAGAGGAGGGGTGGAAGAATGTTCCAGGACACCATCATACTTCCCACTGTCCTTTTGAGTGGAACTGTTACCCCCCTGACTCCCCCCCCCGGTACCCACCAACTGAACCTTGACGCCAACAACCCGCCCTCCTCCCACTCTTCCCCTGCCCTTTCCCTCTCTCCCCTCTCTTTCATCACTCTCTCTCACCCTCATTGTACGCTGCCACACTTGTCTCCATGGGAACCGCTCTGGGATTGGGTGTTGTTCCTGTGACCTCTCCGGCTCTTCAAGTTGGACGAACTTTTTTTTTTTTTTTTTTTTCCTCCTCCTCCCCGCGCGTCCTCTCAACTCATGCACGTTTTCAAAGCATGCAGGGTGTGTGCGGACGCGACACATGACAGCAGTCGTGAGTGGCTTCGGGACAGGACAATTAAAACTAGAAGTTAACATGTCTGTGTGAGAAGACGGAGCAAAATAAAGAGAGGGCTGTGTGTGAAGCAGACTGCCCGTTGGCAAAGACAATAGTGTGTGTGTGTGTGTGCGTGTGTGTATTTCAGGAGAGCGGCCGCTCGGTACACACATGTGCGCTGGCATTGTCCCGTGGCTGCAGCCAGCCACAAACTCTGTATTCAGAGGCACCCCCGTCGTCCAGCCGTCCCTTTTCATGGATGTTTGGCCAAACGTGATCATGGCTTTTCACGCTGCGCTGCCAAGCGACACACACATCTGAATACACAAAGATGGAGGAACGAAGGAAGCCATCTTGGTGGAAAATTTAAACCATTAGCTCTCCAAGACTTTCAATTTTTAACCAAAGAGTTTTCCAAAAAGAGAGAAAAAAAACCCCCCTAAAAGTGAGTCTCAAGATCAGCAAGTCTGCTGAGGCCCATTTTTATATAAATATACGATGTGGTTCAAAAAATGTTTTTTAACAGCATTACTGATTGTTTAAAAAAGAAAAGAAGAACAACTTCCTCTCCACCCTGCAGAGTGTTTGCTCGCTGGCAGCACAGTAGGATGTTTTCACAAGTGGGTCCTTACATTGAGTGTGTGTGAGGACACATATGCACACGCGATGGGGGTAAAGTAAAACACATTTCTGCCGACTGTGAAGGGCGGTTGACAACGTTAATGCGCTGTAGCGAAGCGCCCAATAAAAGAGGAGGAGAAGAGCCGACGTGAACGGCGCAGACGTCAACAATCTTCTGCACATGTTTTATGAGGTAGTAGATTCATTCAACATGTCTGTTCGGCCTTAAAACGGCTATAATTGATTTTTTTTGGGTCATGCCGGGGCAGCGGAAACTCTGAGAACAACTTATTAAAATGAACAAGTATTGATGATAGCCGCTTTAAAGGTGCAGTTTGGGGGAAGACATTTTGATCAGAAGAGAAAGACCTTCACTGATTGATCTTCATGCCTAAACAAACTCTCTTTGTCTTCAACACAATTTCATACTGTTTAACGACACTATATTTGGCGGACCCTGCCATTTTCCTAGCTTCAAACAGCGTTCCCGGACCTTATTTTCCTCTGAGAACAGCTTGCTTTTTTTTTTAAGTGACGGAAAAGATAAAAATATTTCCGAGTTTGTATTATCACCTCGTTAATATTGTGAATATTAAAATGTGAATTTCTTACCCGAAACTTTCCCGACAGCGACCTACTAAATGTGGTTCCTGTAAGAAAGCCGAGTGAGTCACTCATTTTCTGTCCGATAATGAAGGGAAAGTTCGGGGGCCCTGTTAGTTCCCAAAATGCAGAGTCATGTCTGCAGTCTGTTTTGGTCAATTCAATACAAGCTTTTTTTTGTTTACAGCGCACATCAAGTATCAAATCCCCAGCTTGGCTTCATTTGGCGGATTGTTATTTTAGAAAAAACACAGTGCAAGACAAAAGTCAAATGATCAGGAACCGAGCATGAGTCAACTGTATTCGCTCCCTCTTAAATTCAGACTGAATTCCTCCTGATACATGTGTGTGAATACATCCTGAGGCGTGCTCAGGGGTTAGTAAACATCCTCAGTGATCTCAAAGAAGGGATGACTAACCTGCTCTCCAGCTGACTTGGGCTGAGATCAAAGTGGGAAGCCGAGCGACGTTCGAGGGGTTCAAATGTCGGTGGTTTCTTAAAGAGGAAGCAGCGGCTTTACAGGGAGGACGCAGCAAATCCTGCTTCTGTGGCCCGTACGCAGGCATGTGAGGGCGGAGAGGTAGAACGAAACCGCAGCACATAAATCTTCTGCAAGAACATGTAGAGATAAGCATGTCAAATGTTTACATTAGCTGTCACACGTGCACACAGATGAGAGGGCGATTAAGCCCACAGCATTGTCTTACAGACGCAGGGGCAGTGCAGTGAGTAACTTGATGAGTCCTTCCTTCACACGGGGGAAAGATGAGCATGCTGGAGCATGTCCTCAGCTAACACTTCTCTACTGTTTACCAAAACAAATGTCAAGGCAGCGATCCAACAATACGGAACAGAAAATCCACACAAAGCTCGCATATGAAGAACCTTCAAGTGACATTTCAGGCAAATCGCTCCTGCTGACAGCTACGGCAAAATGGCCTTAAATTCTAATAAACCACATCAAATTATACATAAAATTAGGTGGCGCAAACTTATGAAAAAACAAGAAGGAGGGTATGCCCACTCACCAAAGAGGTTGAATGTCAAAGCTCAAACCTTTAGCCCCTTCAAAGTTCACATTTCCCAATTCGCAGCTCACATTTAGGAGCACAGAGTTCTTCTATTTTCACACACGTTAGAGCAGAGATTTTGTTTTCACAAGACCAGCAAAAATAAAAACCGATATCCCCTAATACGCATCTGTTGAGCGATGTAAAATTCATCTTACGCAACCACTTGTCTATCTCGTCTGAATATGCGGCACTGAAGGTCAGATGACGTGCTTTTCTACGTTCCCCCTCCCGGGTCCCTGCGCTGCTGTGCTATCCCGCTGTGTGCTGTCATGTGCCAAATATATGTCAAACCTGCATTTTTGTGTGTTTTTCTGAGAAAATCCAAACTTTTACTTTCCCAGCAAAGTGTCAAACTCTATTCCTGACATTCCGCGGGGTGTGGAAAACACATCTAATGAAATGTTGCGCTGTATTCGTTATAATATTACTTTTTTATTATATTCATCATCTGCTTCGACATCCTCTCTGATGTGGAAACGCGGCAAATCACAAGGTCAGAGCTGCAGCGGCGTTCAGCGCCTTCAAGCCAGAGGTCAGGGCAACAATGCCAGGCTTCTTTTCCGTTTTTATAGCTAGAGGGATTTTCCTTTCGCAAGTACGACATTAAAGCAACATTATGCAACTTTTTAACCAGAATGACGGCTTCAAAATCATTTTGCTGGTACAGTGTCTTCTAACAGGGTGAATGGTGTCTCTGTCTCAGCCACTCCGCCGCCCCATCACTGGTTTCTGCTCTATGTAACTTCAGTGAGGATCACAGTGTTACATACATGCTTAGTTCAGCTCAACACATAACACTGTTGTGACGTAATGAGTTTAGTTTGTAGCACCTACATTACATCTGACATATTGTCAGAGACCTGGGATTTTTATTCACCACAGCAGTGTTGCACTCAGAAACCGTGGGGGGGGCAATGCCCATTTCTACATAGTGTTGCTTTAAGGTATGAAAACTGTGCTGTGCGTCTCATAATCACTGCATGTATGTTGGCCTGGGCAAAATGACTTTAAGATAATATGGGGATATTTCAAGGCTACATTAAGATACACGATGCGCATCTTCATATTTTAAAAAACTCCCGCAAAGCACTTCTTAAACGCTCCGTTCCAAAAGTAGATGCCACAATATTTTTCTAACATTTTTCATATCCATATCCACCATATAACCTGGTGGTTGGGAGCCAGAACGAGGTTACAAGAGAAATCTGATTGGTTTTGATCCGATTAATGAGATAGGAGCGCAGTGAAAATCAAAATACAGTTAAATTAAGTAATGTTTATTTTCCCATATTTACCTAAATCTTGTGAATTACTGCATAACTTTGCCTAAAGTGCAAAATTATTAAAGAAGGAAAAAATTCACCCTCTGATTGAACTAGTCAAGACTTGTAGGCTAATGCAAACCAGGGACGAGGGGTCGCAGATCCACAGCTTCAATTTCAAGATACAACACGCAACAATTCTCCGTAAAAATGTCTAAAAACATCCTTTCTATATTTTGTATATATAGTTATTTGTGGCATCTTGTTGCTATTACTTCCGGGAGAGAGTCAGAGTGAGGGAGGAAGTCGGTGAACATGACGAAACATAACGCGAACAAAACTTTAAAACATTACTCCGCTGATGAACGCGGAGGAACATTAATGGTGGTTGTTTAACAGTGAAGACAACAACTCCCATGGTCTCACGCTACTTCACGTCTTCTGTTTTAATTAAGAGACCCAGTACAGCGCAAATTACACACTGAGCTCTTAAGGGGTCCCAAGTGTACGTAAAACGATGGGAATCCCCGTCACAAACAAAAACTGCCGCGCATTATCGAGAGATCAAAACGCAACTTCCCTGTGATCCCCTGAAAACGGAAGGCTGGAATCTCTCACTACGTCCTCGATGAGCTTTTATACGAATCGCTGCGGCTTCCCAAGAACTACGTCTCCCGAGGAGCTGAGAGCTGCCGCTGACAAATTGTTGAGGCATGAATTTTTTTTTTCTTAGCTATTTAAGTTACAGCAAGGCAGAAACTTAAAAAGCCAGACTGCCTGAAACTTTTTTTTTTCTTTCAGTTTCAGCAGAAGGGTTAGCGAGTTCAACACTGCACCACCCCTTGCCTGCAAGACAACGCCGAAGGACTGAAACACAGACGTCACATACAGGCTATCCTGAGCAGATGTCCACAACCTGCATGCTGCAAAGATCAGAACACAGGATGAAAGCACAGGAAGGCCTCACAGTCATGTTGACAAGTGATGTTGGACAGTTATATAGTTATAACTTGTCTAATATAACCCGATGGGCGGATCCATCGGAGTATCGAATGACAGAACTGGAGTTTCATCACCCGAAGTCTGACGGGCCTGCTTTAGATCCATGCAACAGACACGCAGAGCTATAACGCGCAGGTTTGCGCGAGCAGCGAAACGCTGCTGAGTCACACAAACTGTCTACGGGCACACGCGGGAGATAAAAAAAGCTAAAAAAGGAAATTAGATGGGTGTAGGCCACACAAGAGAGTTACAGTTGGCATGAAATTCAAAAATCAGACTGATAAAACCGCTGGCGAAATATGGTTGTGTAACAGGGAGAGAAAGAGCAAAAGGAGAAGAGGAAGAGAAGGGTTCGGAGTGCGGACGTTGCCAAAGGAGACTGGAAAGGATAGGTGGAAAATCATCTGGGAGGGGTGCCTGATACGGTGTGGAGGAGGGAGGTGGCGGGGCGGACGGCTGGTTTTTCCACTGCCAGAGCGAGGGGACGGCTAAATCAAATTAATTAGCTCCTTCATCTCCAGGCAGCTACTCAGGCATGCTGTACTGGCGGAGAGAGGCAGTCAGAGGGAAGGAGGGGTGGCTGTAGGCACAAGAGAACGGGAGAAACGCGAGATAGGACATGGTGGCGGGGTGAAAAGCCTGCTGCGTATGTGCGCCATTCAGGAGAACGGGCGGCGGAGGGGAGGGGTGCATAATTCTCTGATAAGCGTGAGGCTTGTTTTGCTGGAGCCTCTGTTCAGCCATGAGGAGGAGGAGGAGGAGGAGGAGGAAGTGGCTGCATGTTGGCTGACGCTGTGTGCTGCTGCGCTTCGGGGCGATGGTACTTCCTGTCTCTAGACAGCCTGTATTTTGAGGGCACTGTAAACAACCCTGCTTTTTTGCACGCCTCTTTAAATAGCACGCAGACACTTCAATCACAACCTCCCGGAAAGACGCTGAGCTCCAAAAATCTCGCGAAGAGACAGAAAAAGAAAAGGTACAAAGGGTTTTTTCTGAGCAGTGACAACACAAGGTAAACCTAGCCCCGTGATCAAAAGTGAAATAACACATCAGGAATAGTCGCGCCGACGTCGGGAGGGGGGAGCGAAAGAGGAGAGCTGCGAAAAGGAAAAAAGAGGAGAAAGAAAGTGAGGCAGATGGTCAAGGGCAATGGCATCAGGCCAGGGGAAACAAAACAGCAGCGCAGCAGAGAAACGAAACACAAAAAAGTAAGAGAAAGAGGCAGGGAGTGGTAAGGCCAGGAGAGAGCCGCTGCAAGCAGCATGTGGCCGTCACTGAGGCTTCAAATGCGGCAAAGGACGGAAAACGAGAACAGGCTGATAAATGTAGAGAAGGTTTGAGCGTAGGAGCAGGAGGTTCGGGTCTGTACGGGAGGACAAGCAATCAACGGTGGACTGTACAGAGTAATGAGGGAGGGCAAGATGATTCAAAATAAAATCCAAAACACGCTTC
>CAEMYA010000306.1:125575-139656 GCA_903131615.1 Diplodus sargus | reverse complement strand
AAAAAAAAAATAGGGCGTAAAGCAAAGGGGAGCCTGGGAGTCTGTGCCAGAGGTCAAAACCTTGGGAGAAGAGAGCAGTGGACAGCTCGGTGCAGCAGTGTCGCCCGGGCGAGACTTGGCTGCACTGCGAGAACCCCAGATTAGCACTAAGCCGATTGCAACGCGAGGTGGGATCAAGAGCAATTAATTTAGCACCCAGATAGTTCCAGGAAGACGCTGAATGAACCTTAACAAAACGCAGATCTCCCTGCAAAACTCTGGTGTATCCTCTGTGTCAAACACAAGCTGACTTAACATTCCTACTCCCGTCTGTTCTCTACAAATGCGCCGACGACAAAGGATCCCCCCGTATAAAAGCGAGTAGAATTTGGAAGGTCTGAAAGGGTGTGCGGATGATAAAAGGAAGGATAAAAGAAAGATGAAGACGCTTGGCAGGGGCTGACATGAGCCAAAACAAACACCCAGAGAACAGGACATTCTCTCGCAGACAGAAATGGGCCGGCCTGTTCCACAGGGCTCTCAGTGAGAGCATGCCTCCGACCCTGCGTCACCCATTTTTATTACAAAACAACATCCTGGTGCATAACTTAAGGGGAAATACAGCCTCCAACTGATTATTTCTTGTTTGTTTAATAACAGGCAACACGAACAGAAGAGTCATGACAAGCTTTTTTTTGTCGAACGCTTGACGGTGGATCATGGCGGCATCACGTGCCTCGAGTCAGATTCACGAACTTTATCGAGTCCCACTTTTTTTTTTCAAAGAATAGCATCACACCTTCAGGACACGTTGCCCTGATTTTCATTTTATTGATATATGTATCCAGGCTCGACGACAGCGGCTGAACTATTTTCTCGAAAACAAGCGTTTTCTTTCGGCGAATTAAGCTTCAAGTGTGACGGCTCACCAGCTGAATACGTCTAATGAGGATGCAGTTTTTTGTAGGTATTTTTTAGAGAAACTATGGGACATTTAATGTTAAGGCTACTTGATTGGAAATCAGATAATAAATAAATAAATAGTCTGCTCCTCCCACCCTGCTCTGCATCTGCTCCGTCTGTCTCTCCCTCCCTCCCTCCCTCCCTCCTACATTATTGTGCTACAAAGCTCCCTCCTTTAACTCCCCACCAACCCCTGAAAACACACCATCAGGCTCTGACAACGCCAGACAAGAGCTCCCCCTAGATACATGAATCATCACCCCTTCCAGGAAATTAATGCCTCAGAAGGCAAATACATGCTGCTACATGTAACCTATACTGTACATCGTATATATGAGCGGTCTCAGCCGGAACAAAATGTTTCAGAAACTGAACCCGCAGCCCGTGCTTTTTCTTTTTTAAACACATCGGCGTTATGTCGGCTTTAAAACTGCACTCCCTGTCAATGACCTATATCCATCCGTCAGTGCAGATCACACAGTATACGTCAAAAACCACGAGCTGTTTCTCAGCAGGCCCCGATGTTATCACGGCACCTGCTGGGTTTAAATGAAGCACTTTTAAAGACCAGTTAGTCAGGCGCTTCCTATCCTATCACTACATCACACATATTTTAAAGTCTTTTTATCGTTCCATGCATTTTTACGCTTTTCCAACTTGTATAACATCAAGCTAAACTATGTGTTAAAGGTTTTATTTGTTTCTCCATCAAAATTTACATGATTATTACCAGCGAAATGTGGGCTACTTAAAAGAGGTACCACGTAGTTTTGGAGAAGAAATTTCTAATTCACAGTTTTAATATTTACAATGTTATTGATGTAGAAACTCAGAAACATTCATCTTTTCTGTGACTGAATAAACAAGCTGTTCTCAGGGGAAAATAAGGTCCCAACAAGACTGTTTGAAGCTAGAGAGATGGCAGGGTCCGCCACATATAACAGTATGAAATTGTGTTATCCTTTAAGATCAGATTGTTTATTTAGTTTGTTTGTTTAGGCATAGAAAAAAAAATCAGTCGATGAAGGTTTTTGTCTTCATATTAATTGGAAGTGTTCGTTATAGCAGATTGGACCTTTGAGTGTTTTATTACTACATATTAATGGGGCGATTAACTGATTAACTCACAAGGTTGAGAAAAGTTTAGCTATTTCATTTTGTGTCATCTACAACAAAATAGTATTTTGAGAACTTTTTTAATTTCAAGATCTACACCTACAAAGTAATAACTATAAATAATTTAATACACATGTAATACACATACATGAGTATAAATATTGAAATGTAATAATTGTAAATATGCATATAAGCATAAAATGGAAACAGACTACACAATGTACATACTATGTACTTTTAAAACTAGATGAATATCAAGGCGCTTCAAGATTTTTCCAGTTATATCAATTGGTCAGAAAAGATGAGCTAACTGCTTCTACTATTGACAGTGCTCTCATTACATTTTACAAATATTCAAAACATGTTAGGAATTCATACCGAGCTACAGCTGACACCGCCGGGCCCCTGTGCACTGGCCTCCTCGGAGCAGTAGAGGGAGCACTTCCGGACTGGCCTGCGGGACTCACTTCCGCATTGAAAATGTGGTTGTGCAATGTCTTCGCACCGCCGATCATTCTCCGTATGAGCCAGAGGAGGGAGCCAGCTGGTCAATAATGAATCCTTTGTATAGTCAATGGTATAGCATGGCACATGGTGAACAAAGTGATTTACTGTCACATTCCTCTATGCATTTTAAACCTAGCATGCGCAATTTTCCTCTTTCGGTTTGCTAAAATAAAAAACAGACCATGTTCAGAACAGAGCACGGTTTGACAACATAAGGATACTGCAGATGTGGCAAATATCTCTGCTGCTGGGCTTCAGTGATGCCTTCCTCTGCTGGACCTGCCAAATAGAGATGGTGGCAAAAGGGGGCATGTTCATGCTGGTAGCAGCAAATTAAAACACCAAATCACTCTCAATTAACATGAATGCTTCACTTTGACATGTTGAAATAAACTTGGTTTGATCACCAGTGAATAAACAGTGTCACAGGCCATCGTGTTGGTTCAGTGTCTTTATTAGCACAAAAGGCAGTACAAGTTACAACACAGCATGACAAGGTGTTCTGGCACAGGTACATAGTCATTACATCAAACAAACACGACTCCAAAATCACACACACATACACACACTCAGATATTGAGAAGTAGCTCAACCACAGAGGGTCAACACGAATATTTCAGCAAATATACAAATACCACAACACTGCTGGAATGAGGCGATGGAGACGTACGGTTTCTAAAAAAAGGGCCATACAATAACAGAGTGCCTTCTGAATTTGGACATTTAGATTAACAGCCAAACGTGATTGTGTTCCCTTCCCTTGGGTACAACTAACGAGAGCTAACAGGATAAATCTATTGTGTAACAAGCTAAAGGCATTTCCTAGTCTCTGAAGCCAAGACTGATACGTACACTTTTGACACCTTTACTTTAAGTAAGGGCTGAAGGGGGGAATACCTCCATTGTCATAATAATGTAAGATAAGCTTTAAAAACAGCCTACTGGTTCAACAGTAAGCTTATCCTTCCAACAGAGGACTAATATGCACGTAGTTAGCTAGCAAAATGGCTTCAACTTCGACTCTGACGAAGAGTCAAGAAATACTGGCTAGCAAACTTCGAGGCAGTTTCAACACACAAAAAACCTCCCGGGTTAAAATTCACATAGCTGTTCCTTATTTGGACACGAAGCTCGACATTTTGATGAAATTGCGCAGCTATGTGAGCCGTGTAAGTTGGCAAACAAGAATATTCCAGACTCCATCTTTCTCGCTCACAACAAGAAGCATATCGTCAAACACCGCCATGTTGGCCGCTAACGTTAAAGGCGTCCAGTTACGCTAGCGGTGCTAGCTTTACATTTCAATCATCCCGGGAACGTTACAGTAAAAAAAATATGTATCCCGATGCCACAGTTAACACCATTAATGTGTTACATCATAAGTATCAACACAGATACTCGCTAAAAAACGTATTTAATGAGCTTATGAGGAAATAGTTGCCGAAAGCTAAACTTCTTTTTTCCCCCTGTTGCGAGGCTAAGCCAGCGGGCTACTTTACCGTCAAGAAAGACCTATTCGGAGCTTAACGCTAGCTTGTTAAACACGATCCATGTTATCATCGAAGCCACGTTAGCTTTAACAATAATATATAATAATGTAAAATAACACAAAAATCCCAACAGGGAACATACCGTCGATGTCGTTAAAGTCCTACCTTAAGCTAGCTGTAACACCGGTTGTAGTGCTATGAACGCACAATTTGGACCTAATTGTTCAAAAAGGCAATCAAGTGGCTGGTAAATTACTTGTCTAAATCCCAGTTTATAATTATTCAAGTTGGTAACCAACTAAATAAATAGCGAACTGATCTAATAGAACCGCCAAAACCACGGCATTTCAGGCTACTTTCAAAACGTGGCCTACGACAATGTCTCATATTTTAACAAAAATATTAAAAGCGTGAGAACAATTGAACAGGTCAGCTGGATTTAAATAACATAAATAGCACGAATATGTAAAATGTATCAACACCGGTTAAAAAACCGCCGTTAAATCAACACTTAAGGCTCCTCCGAGACTTTCCTACAGGGCGTACGGAAAATCAGGTCCATTGGCCGGCCATCCGTCGCAGGCGAGTCCGAGGCTTGCAAAAAAGTCCCAGAGATCCAAAAATGCAGAGGACGAAAACCCGAAAAGTCGACGTCTTTCTAAAGTAACTCGAAAATAATCCATTATACAGTGTTTCTGTATGAAAACATCATGTATTTCGACCATTTTCCCTTGTTTAATCAAAGGTCTTAACAGGCCTCAGCCCTGAGCCTCTTTTCTTAGAGCCCAGGCTGATCTAGAGCGAGACGAACGGGAGAACAGAGATTTTTTTTATTTTTGCTCTGAGGGAAGAAATTCACATCGGCCACACTCGGCAAATATCGGAAGCAGGGCGGGTTTTGTTGAAATTATTCTAAGAAGGTTCATTTCTTCGCAGCCATTGGATCTCCGTGTTGTACTACTCAATATTAATAAGACAACGAGCGAATCAAAAGGATTTTGATTGAATATTCATATATTGCTTGCAAAGTACACGCCGCGCCGCCTACTCCGCTTTGGTAAAGCCAATCGGAGTGAGTTTAGATTAAACGAACGCCCGCCTTTAGTTCTGATTCGCCCAAAAAATAAACGTGCTTTCTGATTGGCTGTACGTGTGGTAAAATTAATTATTCATATAACTGTCTTGAATAGCCAATGAGCGTTTTACTACAGAGCTCCATGTCCCACCTTCCAGTCAGCCAGTCCCTGCCTCTGTGAGTGGGCAACCCCGTAGTCTGCACTCAGTCTATATAAACAAGCGTTGAAGCGCTTCATGCTCAGAAGCGCTTAGAGCGCTCCGGTGTGTAGATCAGGAAAAGGGAAGGGAACAGTCAGTAGCCATCTTACTTAGGACCAAAACATAAATAATTAGGTAATAAAGGCAAACGACAACAGAGGTCCCTGGGATATCGCCTTCGGAGACTTTCCGGTCACCGTTGGCGGCCTGACCAGAGTCGTGGTGATCATTTAAAGGCTGTTCCTGCTCACAAAGCGGCGTGCCGAGGAAGGACGCGTCTCTTTGAATAGACAGGATGCACGGACCGCCCTCCGGCGACAGCGCATGCCCATTGCGCACGATCAAGAGAGTTCAGTTCGGCATCATCAGCCCAGATGAGCTTGTAGGTTTTCTTTTTGGGGGAAGTGGGGGTATTTTATTGATTCTCAGACAGATCACACATGACTCTTACAGTTGTCTTGACTTTACCTTGTAATTTAACATATGTGGCAAACACCTGGTTCTATTTACAACGGAAATGCTTGCTGTTAGCCTAGCCTAGCTAGCTGTGTCAGGCTGGTGGCGCTAGTGCTAACTAGCATGTAGCAGGAAGTTTGAAAAACTTTAAGCACAACATTCTCAGATAGGATTCATGCTATCACATCAATTAAACCCCCATTATAAACATGTAATGTACCTTGTAGGCCCATCAGTAAGTAGACATTTTAATTACTTTGTGGCTTTTTGTTGCGGACACTGCTCGTTTAGTTTTACCACTGGTCGTATTGTACGCATTGTTCTGTTTGCTCATACAACAAATTAATAAAAGGGTACTCAAACAGTCAGATACGCATGTTTTGTTTTTTAAACCGAGATTGGCTGTTTTCATTGGTGTATTTCATGAATATTGGATTATATATGTGTTGATACGGCAGAGCACAACGTTTTACATAATTGTTAAATTGATTGTTTAAGGAACCTTATTTCGTCAAAGTGCATCCTTAAACAGAACTTCTTTTAATTATTTCAGCACTGATCACTGGATGTTCGATAATGGAAAGATTCTATTACTGATGTGGATGAATTCTTGCGATTAGTACTTTTTTCTAGCTGGCATGTATGCAGCGTTATTGATATGTATATTCTTGAACTGACAGAAGTTGATTAACTGCAACCTTATGTTGTTTTTTTTCTTCTTCCCAGAAACGGATGTCCGTCACTGAGGGGGGGATCAAATACCCCGAAACAACAGAAGGAGGACGTCCTAAACTTGGTGGCCTTATGGACCCAAGACAAGGGGTCATCGAAAGAACTGGAAGATGTCAGACGTGTGCAGGTACAGTCTAATGTTAGCATTTAATTAAATTATAATACTGATCAGCAGATTGAATTTCCTCTCTGAGGTCACAATTTAATATTTCATGTTTTTTTGTCTCTCCAGGCAACATGACAGAATGTCCAGGACACTTTGGCCACATAGAGCTGGCAAAGCCAGTTTTCCATGTTGGCTTCGTCACGAAGATCATGAAGGTCCTTCGATGTGTGTGCTTCTTTTGCTCTAAGCTATTAGTGGATTCAGTAAGTATACTAAGCGTAATACAGTACATAATTATGAAAATCAAATTTTTCGAAGAATCGTACTGATGTTTAACTTGCTCCCATTCCTGCCACCTCCAGAACAATCCCAAGATAAAAGACATCCTAATTAAATCTAAAGGGCAGCCCAGGAAGCGTCTGACACACGTTTATGAGCTCTGCAAAGGGAAAAACATATGTGAAGGAGGGGAGGAGATGGACAACAAATTCGGAATGGAGCAGCAGGAGACCGAGGAGGACATCACCAAGGAGAAGGTATTCTGGTGGAGTCTTTTTGTCAAAGCTTATGTCCGTTTAAGCTCCAAAATTCACTGGGCAGCTCATCTTCACTCACGTTCTTCTCTTGACCTCTGCAGGGCCACGGTGGGTGTGGGCGCTACCAGCCACGCATCAGACGCTCCGGTCTGGAGCTGTATGCCGAGTGGAAGCACGTAAACGAGGACTCACAGGAGAAGAAAATCCTGCTGAGCCCCGAGCGGGTGCACGAGATCTTCAAGCGCATCTCGGATGAAGAGGATGTGATCTTGGGCATGGACCCCAAGTTCTCCAGACCAGAGTGGATGATTGTAACTGTGTTGCCCGTTCCCCCGCTGGCTGTCAGGCCTGCTGTTGTCATGCAGGGCTCTGCTCGCAACCAGGTAAAGTAGAAATGTTACCAAGCTGTTTTAAAGAAAACATATCACCACAACCATTACAACAAATAATCAAATAATTATTTTCTTTTAAAGGACGACTTGACCCACAAGCTGGCTGACATTGTCAAAATCAACAACCAGCTGAGGAGAAATGAGCAGAGCGGTGCGGCGGCTCACGTCATCGCTGAGGATGTCAAACTGCTTCAGTTTCACGTCGCCACCATGGTGGACAATGAATTACCAGGCCTGCCAAGGGTATTTATACGCTTAACTGATGCCTTTTTAATTATGCATGTGTTGTATTTGATGTAAAGTAGTGTTAAAAAGCTTCAGTTGTTTTTTGTATTACATTCATGCACAGCGGTTTTTTTTATGGTGCTTGTATTAAAATCCGTGTTTCTGTTCACAGGCAATGCAAAAGTCTGGCCGTCCTCTCAAATCCATAAAGCAGCGTCTAAAGGGCAAAGAGGGGCGAGTTCGAGGTAACCTCATGGGGAAGCGTGTGGACTTCTCCGCCCGAACTGTCATCACCCCAGATCCCAACCTGCAGATCGACCAAGTCGGCGTCCCACGATCCATCGCAGCCAACATGACCTTCCCAGAAATCGTCACACCCTTTAACATTGACAGGTACTGTGGAGTAGTTGGCTGATTTAAGACAATATAATCTCTAAACACCCTGTATTTTGAGACCATAATCATGAAATGTGACCATCCTAGATTACAAGAGCTGGTGCGCAGAGGCAACAGCCAGTACCCGGGAGCCAAATACATCATCCGCGACAACGGAGACAGAATTGACCTGCGATTCCACCCAAAACCAAGTGACCTTCATCTGCAGATTGGCTACAAGGCAAGATTCACTTAAATATATGCTGCTACAGTGCTGTGTTGACTTCTCCGATGAACTTTTATTAGATAATTATATTAGACGTCATTTTATACCGACTAACACTGATGTTTTTCTCTGTCTAGGTGGAAAGACACATGTGTGACGGTGACATCGTCATCTTCAACCGACAGCCAACACTACATAAAATGTCTATGATGGGGCACAGGGTCCGCATCCTGCCGTGGTCCACATTTCGACTTAACCTCAGGTACAAAATGAAGACCAAACCTCTTTGGCTTTTAGAAGTGTGTTTTCTTTGAAACAGGCAATCCCTTTTTATCGAAGCACTTTAATAATTGAGCGTATTCTAAAGGGTTTGTTCTTAGTATCCAGGCAGTGATCAAGAAATCCTCTTGTCTCCCTTCAGTGTGACCACCCCGTACAACGCTGACTTTGACGGGGATGAGATGAACCTCCACCTGCCTCAGTCCCTCGAGACGAGGGCAGAGATCCAGGAGCTGGCCATGGTGCCACGTATGATCGTCACACCCCAGTCCAACAGGCCCGTCATGGGTATCGTGCAGGACACACTCACAGCCGTCCGCAAGTTCACCAAGAGAGACGTCTTCTTAGAGAGAGTAAGGAGAATGTTATGCTACTACTAGCAGGTGATTTTTCTTGGCTTGAAGGGGTTTTAAGACTGTGTTTGTCCACCACAGGGTGAAGTGATGAACCTCCTCATGTTCCTCTCCACTTGGGACGGGAAAGTGCCTCAGCCGGCCATCCTCAAGCCGCGTCCTCTGTGGACGGGCAAGCAGATCTTCAGCCTAATCATTCCTGGACACATCAACGTGATCCGCACACACAGCACCCATCCAGACGAGGAAGACAGCGGCCCTTACAAGCACATCTCCCCCGGGGACACCAAGGTCATAGTGGAGAACGGGGAGTTGATCATGGGCATCCTGTGTAAGAAATCCCTGGGAACCTCCGCCGGCTCCCTCGTCCACATCTCCTACCTGGAGATGGGCCACGACATCACCCGGCTCTTCTACTCTAACATTCAGACTGTGGTCAACAACTGGCTGCTCATCGAGGGTACGAAACTGTAAAGCAAACAAACATTTATTGCCTTATTTAATCTGTATAGAGGAATATTTTTTGCAATCAAGACTTTATATTCTTTGCCATTGTTTGTTTTCATGCTGACAAGTTTAATTATTTTCTTCAGGTCATTCCATTGGTATCGGTGACTCCATTGCTGACGCTAAGACCTACCTTGACATTCAGAATACCATCAAGAAAGCCAAACAGGATGTGATAGAAGTAAGCACCAAATATTTCATAGTCACCAACATCCCTTTAACCAGCAGATCAACTCAAATTTGATTATTTCAACGTAGTCGTACCAGTTATTCCGCAGGAATCATAAAAAAAGTAACACTTTTCCTTTGCCAGGTCATCGAGAAGGCCCACAACAACGAGCTGGAGCCGACCCCCGGTAACACTCTGAGGCAGACCTTTGAGAACCAGGTGAATCGTATCCTCAATGACGCTCGTGACAAAACGGGATCGTCTGCCCAGAAGTCTCTGTCTGAGTACAACAACTTCAAGTCCATGGTGGTGGCTGGTTCTAAGGGATCAAAGATTAACATCTCACAGGTAAAAGAATCAATCTAACGATCACTGTCTTACTGTATATGAGCGATGGGGTTTGATTCACATCATCTTCCCTCCTTGTTCAGGTTATTGCTGTGGTGGGGCAGCAGAACGTTGAGGGTAAACGAATCCCCTTCGGCTTCAAACACCGCACGCTGCCTCACTTCATCAAGGATGATTACGGTCCTGAGAGCAGAGGCTTCGTGGAGAACTCCTACCTGGCCGGCCTGACACCGACGGAGTTCTTTTTCCACGCCATGGGAGGCAGAGAGGGTCTGATCGACACAGCTGTCAAGACTGCTGAGACAGGTGAGAGAGTCGGATGTGAAAGGTATTTCAATGAGCAGTCCAGGAGCAAAAAATTGGTTTGTAACGCGCTTATCGTTTCTATCAGGTTACATCCAGCGTCGTCTGATCAAGTCTATGGAGTCGGTGATGGTGAAGTACGACGGCACGGTGCGTAACTCCATCAACCAGGTGGTCCAGCTGCGTTACGGCGAGGACGGCCTGGCGGGAGAGAACGTCGAGTTTCAAAACGTGGCGACGCTCAAACCCTCAAACAAGACCTTTGAAAAGAAGTAAGCCGACAGAGTCTCAGGGGTTATAGCCCCAAACGAGCTACTTTTTCCTAAACTGCATGCGTAATATTGCTAAAATTTGGTCAATAGTGGCTTAATTTTTTTTCTAATGTGTCCAGGTTTAAATTTGATTGCACCAACGAGCGAGCGCTGAGGCGGACGCTGCAGGAAGACGTTGTGAAAGACGTGATGACCAACGCGCACGTGCAGAGTGCCTTGGAGAGGGAGTTTGACAAGATGAAGGAAGACAGGGAGATCCTTCGAGCCATTTTCCCTACAGGAGACAGCAAGGTGTGTGGATAGAGCAGCTGCTCCTTAACGGTCTCCAGGACTGCCACGTGAAACGAAAAATGCTCACACACTGCAATGTTTCTCCTCGCCTACAGGTGGTGCTGCCATGCAACCTGGCCAGGATGATCTGGAACGCGCAGAAGATCTTCCGCATCAACACTCGGACCCCGACAGACCTCAATCCTCTGAGGGTTGTTGACGGTGAGCTGAAACATCAGATGAAGTTGCCACAAATGTTTTTGATAATAGTAATAATGATAAACCCTAAATATACAGCATATTTTATACATAAAGTGCAGCTCGGGGTGCACAAATATGTTGGTTGTGATCTAAAGATGAAAGCATAATACGTATTTAACAGATATACCAAATTAAACTAGCCATGTTAGCGATTAAACTATTAAAGGTAAGATCAAAAAAAGAGGCCTTGAGCTGTATCTTAATTATACACAATATTAGTTACAGGATTTTGTGAATCATGTGGGCGAGCGCTGGTCGTAGAATTAGATTTAGAAGTTCCTGGCCTGGACTCGATGTTCTCCTTTAAGCCGTGTAAAGCTACCTGGAGAATCCCTGTTGCGTAACCGATCAAACAGTACAAGTCCTCGTTCCTCTTTAATACAGAGACTTACAGCCTCAGAATATCAAGGATTCAACTTGCATAAAACAAGGCTTAAGATATAAAATTGTCTGGGAGAAAAATATCTTTACAGTCAATTCAAAACTACCAAAAAATCTCATAAATGTCAAAACTGAGACACAAAAACAGCATAAATGTCAATCTGATGTTGTGTTTTGGGTCCTCAGGTGTTCACGATCTGAGTAAGAAGCTGGTTATTGTAAATGGTGAAGACCCGCTGAGCAGACAGGCCCAGCAGAACGCCACTCTGCTCTTCAACATCCACCTGCGCTCCACGCTCTGCTCCAAACGCATGACGGAGGAGTTCCGCCTAACCACAGAGGCTTTCGACTGGCTGCTGGGAGAGATTGAGACTAAATTCAACCAGTCCATCGTAAGTTTAGCATATTATTCCCTTCATTTAAGAGTTGCTTAAGAGAAAGATTACATTTTTATTTTACTAATCTCTCATTTTCCTTATTTTCCAGGCCCATCCGGGTGAAATGGTCGGCGCCCTGGCTGCTCAGTCGCTTGGAGAGCCGGCCACACAGATGACACTCAACACTTTCCATTATGCCGGTGTGTCTGCCAAGAACGTAACGCTGGGTGTGCCTCGTCTGAAGGAGTTGATCAACATCTCCAAGAGGCCCAAAACTCCCTCGCTGACCGTTTTCCTGCTGGGCCAGGCGGCGCGCGACGCTGAGAGGGCCAAGGACATTCTCTGTCGTCTGGAGCACACCACACTGCGAAAGGTAAGAGGGGACAAAATTATTGAACGGTTCTTTTATTTACTTTGGGGGGATGAAATTGGATTTCATTCATTTGAAAGCGGTGACTAAAAATGGGCTCTTTTTCTACGCAGGTGACAGCCAACACCGCCATCTACTACGACCCAAACCCCCAGAACACTGTGGTGGCGGAGGACCAGGAGTGGGTGAATGTCTACTATGAGATGCCCGACTTCGACGTGACGCGCATCTCACCGTGGCTGCTGCGTATCGAGCTTGACCGCAAGCACATGACTGACCGCAAGCTGACAATGGAGCAGATTGCAGAGAAGATCAATGCAGGTGGGTTTGCATGCACATTTCTGTGTTCAGTACTGAACTGAAGGGAAGTGTTTATCCTCTAATGACACTTTTTTGTTATCCTGCAAGGTTTTGGAGATGATCTGAACTGTATTTTCAATGACGACAATGCTGAGAAGCTCGTGCTGCGAATCAGAATCATGAACAGCGATGAGAACAAGTTCCAAGAGGTGAGCGTTGATATTAACATTCAACAACAATAAACGCACTTTAGCCAGGTTCCCTCTTTATCCTTAAGTCCTGTAATTTCTTTGCCTAGGATGAGGAGGTGGTGGACAAAATGGACGACGACGTGTTCCTGAGGTGCATCGAGTCCAACATGCTGACGGACATGACGCTTCAAGGCATCGAGCAGATCAGCAAGGTAACAGATTGATAGACAAGCTTCTAATCTGTAACAAAAGCGTATACCTGCCTGTAGAGAGAGAAGTCAAAAGGTGACACTCTTCTCCTCCAGGTGTACATGCACTTGCCCCAGACTGACAACAAGAAGAAGATCATCATCACTGAGGATGGTGAGTTCAAGGCCCTGCAGGAGTGGATCCTCGAGACAGACGGAGTGAGCCTCATGAGGGTACTCAGCGAGAAGGACGTCGACCCTGTCAGGACCACCTCCAACGACATTGTGGAGATTTTCACGGTACGAAAGCAAAAAACACCGTTTTAGTAGGAATACTGCAGCTTTGTAAAGAAATTAATTTTCATGTTCTGTCTCTTTTGTGTAGGTGTTGGGAATTGAGGCTGTGCGGAAGGCTCTGGAGAGGGAGTTGTACCACGTCATCTCCTTTGACGGTTCCTACGTCAACTACCGTCACTTGGCTCTGCTTTGCGACACCATGACGTGCCGCGGTCACTTGATGGCCATCACACGTCACGGCATCAACCGTCAAGACACAGGGCCGCTCATGAAGTGTTCCTTTGAGGAGACGGTGAGAGCATAATCGGTTATGTCATCAGTCGAAACTACTGGAATCCTAGTTGGGATTTAATAACCGCTCCACTCTTTCTTCCATTTTCCCCCTCCAGGTGGATGTGCTGATGGAGGCGTCATCCCATGGTGAATCTGACCCTATGAAGGGTGTGTCGGAGAACATCATGCTCGGCCAGCTTGCCCCGGCTGGTACAGGATGCTTTGACCTGCTCTTGGATGCTGAGAAGTGTAAATATGGCATGGAGATCCCTACCAACATACCTGGCATCAGCGTGGCTGGACGTAAGTGGAGCGATGTTTGTCAAATATGATGCTGACGGTAGTGTGAGTTGGAGTACTTATGTTCTCTATATGTCCTATTTGCAGCCACTGGCATGTTCTTTGGCACGGTGCCGAGTCCCATGAGCGGTATGTCACCTGCCATGACTCCCTGGAACACAGGAGCAACACCAGCCTACGGTGCCTGGTCCCCCAGTGTTGGTGAGTGTATCCCCGGGTGCTCTGGCTCTTTTCTTTTTTAAGGGGGTTTCATATACTAAGTTT